>JAGXJF010000775.1:0-132483 GCA_019208055.1 Stipa capillata | reverse complement strand
CAAAACAAATTTTTTCGCGCACGAACCAAACCAAGAAACACTATCGAGGTGTAGTAACGATATCATACCTTCGACGATCACGCAATGCAGCGGGAAGTTGACGATGTCGATAAGTCCGCAGACTCCCGCAGCTAGGTTATACCTCCCAGCCGCGAGAGCGATCTCCTCGTGAATAGTTCGCCCGATCAAACGCCGAAGTATACGACGTCTCCGAGGTATCCACGCGTACGGATCAGCGACACGGCGGTAATGTGTGGACCAGCACACAAGAACAGCGGGATTACGAGAAGAGAATCAGCAGCGCGCCGGCAACTGTACTAGATCCAACTAGAAGAGAGAGAAAAAGAAGGCTGGGCCAATCTAGAGATGGCGGCCTAGGGTTTAGTCCAAGGGACTAGGGCTGCCTCTGGGGTGCTTGGGATACCTTTGAGATGCCCTGCCCTCTATTTATAGGGTTGGGCAGCTCTCCCTAGGCAGGTGGAGTCCTACTTCAGCAGGACACCCTGTTGGAGTTGGAGTCCAACTCCACTAGAACCTTCTAGAACCTTCTAGAACCTTCAGAACCTCTAGAATCTAGAACCTTCCAGAACCTTCTAGAATTTCTAGAACCTTCTAGAAACCTCCAGAACCATCTAGAACCTTCCAATACTTTCCGGAACACTTCCGGACATCACCGAACCATCCGGGACCTCCCGAAACACTTTCGAGATCATCCGAAACACTTTCGGAACCCTTCTCTCTCGTTCTCCATAAATCATAGCATTCCTAAATGTCGCTAAAAACGTAAGCATGTGACCCTATAGGTTCGAGTATATGTGGACATGTCCGGAATACATTCCGGTCAATAATCGTCAGCGGGATCTGGACACCCATAACGACTCGCACATATCATCGAAGATCTTTATCGAGCAAACCTTGTATTGTCGCATACAATTCCTTTGTGCCTCACGATACATTACACAACCCGAGGCGAGACTTTGACGGTATCCCTGTGATCAACTCCTTGATCACCATACCTAGTTATCTCGTTACCGGTTTGTACTCTTTTCTCGTTTCCGTATTCCGGTATCCCCGTGACTAACCTTTTAGTCACAATACCTGGCAGGCGATGCTGGACACCGTAATGCCGGATGGGCAAATCCCAGTCTTGACATATCTAGAACCACGATATACTTTCTGGTGTACCTGGAAGTCACCTTTATAATTATCCAGTTACGGCGTAACGATTGATGACCCCAAAGCAACCATCCGGTATCCGGCTATGATATTCTCATGGTCTAAGGACGCAAGTAAACGTTAACACATCATGAGAAGATACTGACAACATATTGACGAAGTGATCTCGCAGTATCTCATAAGGGGTCTATCCAACACCTTGTTACCCTAACAATGTGTTCCCATTATTGCCGGCATCTTGTTACATTAACAATGCCCATGATCAGGAAAACAAGATCATCAACAATACATGAGCTAGTCCAGAGGCCTGACTAGGGATCTGAATGGTGTTTATTATTCCACACATGCAATTAGGTTTTCCTCTGAATCTCATATTCAAGAACCAATGCAATTTTAGCATAGAACATAAACTTAATCATGAACATGAAAATAGAATAATAAAACACTTTATTATTGCTCTCGGGCATATTTCCAACAAGAAATGTGTTTCCCTGAGGAGCTAGTGGCGGATCCAGGCCAAGGCTACACGGGCTATAGCTGGACGTGGAAAAAAACACCTATTTACTATGCTAAATTTTGCCCAGCCCGGGGTTACTATGCTAAAATTTTGGCCCAGCCGGGTGGGAGCAGACGAGCGCCACCGGCCCATTCCCCTTATCAAGGCGAGTGCCAGCCTTCGATTTAGCCGTGGCGTGGCCGAAGCCTGGCTCCGCCACTGACGAGGAGCATAATTTGTTGGATGTGCAGAGGGTTAATGCGATACGAAAGAGATAAGTTGTCCTCTGCTTATTATATTATTATATATGGAGGCATCATCAGAAATCACACATCCCTATCGGACACTAGAATGATACGAGTGGCTGCTTCCACACACTATTAAAGCTATCTCTTTTCAACTTATAGGGTGGCTATAGCCCTAGAAAATCATAAGCTGAAAAAAAAGTTTATGCCTAGTCTTATTTCTTAAGCTACATCCAACTCACCTGGTAGCAAGAAGCTGAAGGAGGTGGCTTTCTGAGCTTATGGTCCAACAAGTTTCAGAACTGCCATTAAACTTGGAGAAATTACACTAGATTGCCATCGCGTGTCCTCACCCACCTAGTCTTGCACCCTTGTGGAGTACCCGGTTTTAAGAACCGGATAAAACCCTCGTGTTTACTGTACTAATCCCATGATCAGTAGCCAGTACACACAAGTTGCCTGAATATCACAATCATACAACGATAATAGTCTGATATATTGATAAGTAAGGTCTTTAGGTCACACGTGGCCTATCGGCCGAATTCAAAAGAGTTCTGCAGTGGAAAAATTAAGATACACGTGGTAGACGCCCATCAGTATGCCATACCCGACAGGCAATTGATTGGGGTAAGCCCTAACCTTCGTAGTCATTATCGTCCTCGGAGAAATACTCCTCCTCGTCTGGCCAAATCAACAAGCCAGATGAGTATATTGAATGTACTCGTAGCAATCCTGCAGAGGGGGTGTATAATGCTATATCATGCAAGCTTATTTCCAAATGAGACATACTAGCCTAGGGTGCATATTGTGTGAAAAGTAAATTCTATCAATAATACGATAATAGATTGAAAAGTCTTGACAAACTCATCAGATGATAAAACTTAGTGAGACAGTAGAAACCAGCTACGCGCCTCCCACAACTCCACATCGAGTTTTAATACCAAGGACCTCACACCACTGCCATGTGGCACGACCTCCAGCATACTTCTACAGCTCCTCTACCGAACCAGTAGCTCATACGCCACACTACGGGCACATCATGCCAATGTCCTATAACCCATGACCCACCTTTTAAATCAAAGCAAGTCTAACCAGCGTGTGGTTTAAACCAACTTATGTTCGTGACCGCGGACGCAGCTATGTCGAATAGATTTTTAACACTCTGCAGAGGTTGTACGGCTTTAGCACACGATGTGATCCTCCCTTGATGCCAGAATCTAGTGAGTACCACTTCACGAGGTGTACCAGTAGGGATTACACAACGAGACATTCCTCCAATCTAGCCCTAACGACAAACCCGCGAGATGAGCTATTCTCGCACTACTGTTGAACCCACGCTAGAATGCAGACCCGTCTTTGTGTCGAACAACTCCTACGCTAAACACGTGAGAAGGCTCTCTAGAGTCTACCCACTCTTTGTACTTTTTACCTTTCGCCACGAGTTCGTATGGTAGTACCAAATAGAATACTTGGTCGAGTCCTTCCCATAAAGGACATGTGAACATACAATATAAACTGGCCGAGCGGCACTTAGATTCGGTCCTTAATTGATCTGAGCAAGACTCAATAAATCTCAAGTCGCATAGGACTGGATTACTAACAATGCCACATAAGGCATCCTCCAACCGACAACCTTCCTCCCTGACACCACCTTATATCTCTCACCCGGATCCAAATAAAACTTCGGTTTTGATTTAGGGTTTTGTCGGAAACCTTTTTGCAAACAATTTTCCCCAGGACGATGGATACCTCCCTGAGGTTCCATCCTACACAGAGTAAGTATCCCGTAGTAAGTTATAAATCCAAAATTTGTTTCCTTACGGTGGCACTAGCATAAGCTAATATACCCTAAGTTCCTGGCAGCTTTACCATACTGCTAGAGGGATTAATTCTAAGGCGACAAGGAGGTTGTATTGACGACATGCAATAATAGGTCGTATCTACTCTAATACCACATAGGGGTAGTATCAACATAGCATGCATATTTTGCAATCAGTATAATTAAGCCCGAAAATATAGGATTCAACATGATCAAGACGGGGATGCTTGCTTGGTGAGTTGGGATACTGGTATTCCTCCTGGAATTGGTTCTGCGGAAATCCGAGATTTCCTTCGAGAGAATCCGGCGTGTCGGTAACTACTCGTTTAAAAATGACGACAAATAAATATCGAGGTGAGAACTCCAAATAAGATCCAAGAAGTGACATCATGACATGCATGGTTATGTTCTGGTCTTAAGGATTCTTTTCGGAGATTTGGAACGGTAGGGTTCATTATGCCCTCACTTGAAGTTAGGGTTTTAGTCGTAAGCGCTAAGGTGAGGTTTCTCTATCAAGTCTTGGTACTCGGCTTATACACATGATAGACGAACTACCGAGGGAACTAGGTGTTGGTGTTCTAATCCGGCAATAATAAATATGGGGCTACGCAAGCACAGAAGATCTAGATGGATGCACACGGGAGACGATATTTAGACAGGTTCAGGCCCTCAAGAAGAGGTAATACCCTACGTCCTGTGTTTGGTGGTTGGTATTACTTGAATCCCGTAATATGAGAGCTAGAGAGCTTATGAAAGACCTTGAGGACCTGCCGATCAGGGGATCCCTACCGGGCCTTATATAGACGACCGGGGTAGGGTTACAAGAGTCCTGATCGGATTACAGATTGGTTTCCTAATTAGTTACAATAGAATCCGGGACTGTCGGATGCATGCCTATCCTTGTCTTGTACTCCAAGTTGATGAGGCGCCCTCGTGTAGAAGTCGGACTCCGAGCAGTCGGCCCGGCCCACCCTATCTCCTTAGGGCCAGTTCTGTCCTCCTTGATGATACCCGGGTGCCATGTCATCATCAGTAGCCCCCAAGCCCTTCATGATCTGGCTGCAGCTAGATACGGCAATATCTTAGCCGAGTGCCTCAGCCTTCTTCTTCTCCCGAGTGACATTCATCCAGACGTGCCTTTTTATTGCCTGTAGGAAGATCGTGAAGGGCTCATAGAACTCCTGTAGAGTAAAGGTAATTAGCCGAGTGATATTCACCCATAAGGCAGGAATATCATGGCAGATGAGTTAATAGCAGGCAAATTCTGGTGGTATCCGATCCATCCTGAAGGACAGGGACCGGCTGATAACCTAGCGTGGGACATACCAAGAATCCCGACTGAATTTTTGAGTAGCACCTGGTTCCCGAGTGCCTCGGGCCTAGCTAGCGTCCCTCTGAGGGAATGTGAAAGGACCGAAGGTGCCGACTAGAGGGGGTGAATAGGAGGCTAACTATTTTTCACTTGTTTTAGCTTAGATTATCAAATTAAGACTTAACAGATTGTAAGGATAAGCTAGCTGTGTGACAGGTGAATAACACAGGCAAAATATGATATGCAAATTAACACTTAGCTGTCACACAGGTGTCTAACACAGGTAAGCTAATAACCTAGAACAGGTAAGTAAGGCAGATAGCTATGTAATAGGTAGCTGACACAGGTAAGAGATATGATATACAGCAACTGTGGCACAGGTATGCTAACACAGGTGAAAAACAATCTATCACAGATAAACACTGAATATCTATGAACACACAAGCATGCAGATATAGCAAGTAAATAGAAGCAATACAATGAGTACTCTGAGAGACAAGGTGTTTTTCACCGAAGTTTCCTACTCTTTTCAGAGAGGTACGTCTCCGTTAGAGAGGCTACTCCGAAGAGATCGCCAGCACTAAATCGTGCTTGTTCTCCGAGTACCTGAGTGAACACCTCTTCCTTTGCTTGTGGAAGTCCTTTAGCCTTGCAGCAGGTAGACTTCAGATCACCTTCACAAACTACTGGTTCAGCCCACACAAGCTTGGGTGATACCAGCAACTCCTACACCCATCTAGGAGTAGACACTCCAAGAGTAACAGATTCAGCAGCAACAACTCTTCGAGGAACCAGTGCTCTTTGCTCAAAGACTCTAACTCTCATGAAGTAACAGTTATGAAGTTTGGCTTCTGTTCTGAGAGAAGGAGGCTTTGAAACGGTCGAATACGATTCACTGGATTGAGCAAGGTTTTCGACCTCAACCTGGTCCCCTATTTATAGGGTTCACAGGTACCAGACTGTTACACTGTTTCCACGTAGGATTGAGTGAGTTACCGGTGTCAGACACCTGTGACATAGCCAATCACACCGCACAACTATAACCGGCTCAGGCAGACCGACACCTGTGTCACCGGAGGCACACACAGGTGAACCCTTAACTGACGTAGCCTAACTACTCAGCCCGGTCCTGGCACATTACATGCCCTCAACGCACACTTAACTCTGATCCCTAATAAGGAGAGAACCTCCGACAGTCACACTTGTGCAAAACTGTTCATACAAGGCCACTGACCTCAAAAGCATCAGTGCCGCTGTCCAACACCCTGAGCATTGAGCAAAAGAACCTCCACAGATCATTACTACTTCATTCCTCTTGATAGTACGGGTGTTTCCTATGGACTCAAGGAAAATAGCAAATCTAGGCTTTACCTGCCACCAACTGTATTCACGGCCCTTGACGCATCAAGCCACCATCACCTTGCTTGCAACTCCTTGCACAGCACCGGATTTCTCACAGCTGTGACACAGCTGCCTAGCACAGCCATTCCCTTGTCCTGGAAACCACCTTTGTACTTTTTGGGTGGTCATCCTTTCCTTGATGACCCTTCTTCCTGGAACCTCTTAAACCTGCTTACACTCATTGTGAACATTAGATTCCAGTTTGAGTTGCCATTAACCATCAAAACCAGTGAGGGGCCTAGATAATCTTTTGGATCTGCAGGTAACGTGCCTTGGACTCGGAAAATACTTCACTGATGTCGTTGAACCTTCTGAACGTGACCTGGCTTAGATCGTTCAACGACTAGGACCATACTGACCACCTGAGTGGTTGCTGCGATGTAGAGTATCAGCGGCTTATTAGGCATTGGCGAGGCCAACACCGGGGCGGTGGTCAACAGCTTTTTCAAACCATCGAGGGCGTCTTGAGCATCGGGGGTCCAGGTGAAGTTGTCAGACTTCTTCATGAGCTTGTAGAGGGGCAAGGCTCTTTCGCCGAATTGAGAGATGAACCGGCTAAGAGCTGTCATGCAGCCGGTGAGTCTCTAGACATCATTGAGGCTTCTTGGTGGCCCGATTTTGATGATGGCATTGATTTTCTCCGGGTTAGCCTCGATTCCTCGTTCGGAAACAATGAATCCGAGTAGCTTTCTCGAAGGAACCCCGAAGACGCATTTTTCCGGGTTGAGCTTCATACTGAATCGCCTGAGGCTGGCAAAGGTTTCTACCAGGTCGGTCAGGAGATCCTCTTTCTTTTCTGATTTAACCACCACGTCGTCAACATAGGCCTGTACGTTCCTGCCAATCTGCCCCTAGAGGCAGCGCAGTATACACCGTTGGTACGTAGCGCTGGCATTTTTTAAGCTGAACGGCATGAAGACGTAGCAGAAGGCCCCGAACGGTGTGATGAACGAGGTCTTGAGTGGGAGGATAGTGCAACTCGACGAGATTGGTGAATCTTCGTCATTAGGTCAAGTGATGCAACGCCGGAAGTGGTTCTGGAGTTTCCCACAATGACTGATACGGAAGCCCCTACATGTGATGTAGAGACTTCGGTCGAGCCAGCAGCTGAACCACGAAGGTCTGGTAGGATTCGCACGAAACCACAATGGTTTTCGGACGAGGTATTGTTGTTAGACAACGATGAGCCTGCGACCTATACGGAAGCAATGATGGGCCCTGACTCCATTAAATGGCTAGACGCCATGAAATCCGACATAGAATCCATGTACGAGAACCAAGTTTGGAACTTGGTGGACCCTTCTGAAGGCGTGAGGCCTATCGAATGTAAATGGATCTATAAAAAGAAAACAGATGTGGATGGAAATGTATACATCTATAAAGCTCGACTTGTCGCAAAGGGTTTCCGACAAGTTCAAGGAGTTGACTACGACGAGACATTCTCTCCCGTAGCGATGCTTAAGTCTGTTCGGATTCTTCTAGCGATTGCTGCATATTTCGATTACGAGATATGGCAAATGGATGTCAAAATAGCGTTCCTAAATGGGAAGCTAACCGAGGACGTGTATATAATACAGCCCGAGGGTTTTGTCAATCCAAAGGATGCTAGAAAGGTATGCAAACTTCAGAGATCCATCTATGGACTGAAGCAAGCATCACGGAGTTGGAATCTTCGCTTTGATGAAGTGGTCAAAGGGTTTGGCTTCATCAGGAACTGCGAAGAGGTTTGTGTTTACAAGAAAGTAGGTGGGAGCGCAATAGCATTTCTAATACTCTATGTGGATGACATATTGTTGATTGAAAATGATGTATCTTTTCTTGACAATATTAAGACTTCGTTGAAAAATAGTTTTTCAATGAAAGACTTAGGCGAGGCAGCATACATATTAGGTATAAAGATCTATAGAGATAGATCAAAACGCCTAATAGGGCTAAGCCAGAGTACATATATAGATAAAGTACTGAAGAGGTTCAGTATGGAAAACGCCAAGAAGGGGTTCTTGCCGATGTCGCATGGGAAAAGTTTGAGCAAGAATCAGTGTCCTTCGACAACTGATGAGCGAGAACGCATGAGTAAGATTCCATACGCATCCGCGATCGGGTCAATCATGTATGCCATGATATGTACACGACCAGATGTGTCCTATGCTCTAAGTGTTACGAGCAGATACCAGAGTGATCCAGGTCATGATCATTGGACAGCAGTGAAGAATATCCTAAAGTACCTGAAGAGGACTAAGGATATGTTTCTCGTATACGGTGGTGACGAAGAGCTCGTTGTAAAGGGTTACACCGACGCCAGCTTTGTCACAGATCTGGACGATTTTCGATCTCAATCAGGCTTGGTGTATACACTGAACAGTGGCGCAGTGAGCTGGAAGAGTTCCAAGCAGGACACTGTGGTGGATTCTACAACGGAGGCTGAGTATATCGCCGCTTCGGAAGCGGCAAAGGAGGGCGTTTGGATTAAGAAGTTCGTCACCGAGCTGGTGTGGTTCCGAGTGCGCTGGATCCTATGGAGCTCTATTGTGACAATAGTGGCGCCATAGCTCAGGCCAAGGAGCCAAGGTCCCACCAGAAGTCCAAACATATACAACGCCGATTCCACATCATTCGTGAATTGGTGGAGTGTGGAGACGTAAAGATATGCAAAATACACACGGACCTGAATGTGTCAGATCTGTTGACGAAGCCTCTACCACAAGCAAAGCATGAGCAACACCGGAATGCCATAGGTGTTAGGAGCTTAAGCATTGGCTAGATTATTGACTCTAGTACAAGTGGGAGACTGTTGGAAATATGCCCTAGAGGCAATAATAAAGTTGTTATTATTCTATTTTCATGTTCATGATTAAGTTTATGTTCTATGCTAGAATTGCATTGGTTCTTGAATATGAGATTCAGAGGAAAACCTAATTGCATGTGTAGAATAATAAACACCATTCAGATCCCTAGTCAGGCCTCTAGACTAGCTCATGTATTGTTGATGGTCTTGTTTTCCTAATCATGGGCATTGTTAATATAACAAGGATGCTGGCAATAATGGGAACACATTGTTAGGGTAACAATGGTGTTGGATAGACCCCCTTATGAGATACTGCGAGATCACTTCGTCAATATGTTGTCAGTATCTTCTCATTATGTGTTAACGTTTACTTGCGTCCTTAGACCATGAGAATATCGTAGACCCGGATACCGGATGGTTGCTTTGGGGTCATCAAACGTTACTCCGTAACTGGGTAATTATAAATGTGACTTTCAAGTACACCAGAAAGTATATCGTGATTCTAGATATCTCAAGACTGGGATTTACCCATCCGGCGATGGAGAGATACACTCTGGGCCCACTTGGTATTACAGTGTCCAGCATCGCCTGGCCAGGTATTGTGACTAAAAGGTTAGTCACGGGGATACCGGAATACGGAAACGAGAAAAGAGTACAAACCGGTAACGAGGATAACTAGGTATGGTGATCAAGGAGTTGATCACAGGGATACCGTCAAAGTCTCGCCTCGGGTTGTGTAACGTATCGTGAGGCAAAAGGATGATATGCGGTAATACGAGGTTCGCTCGATAAAGATCTTCGATGATATGTGGGAATCGTTATGGGTGTCCAGATCCCGCTGACGATTATTGACCGGAAGGTGTTCCGGACATGTCCACATATACTCGAACCTATAGGGTCACACGCTTAACATTTTAGCGACATTTAGGAATGCTACGATTTATGGAGAACGAGAGAGAAGGGTTTCGAAAGTGTTTCGGATGATCTCAAAAGTGTTCCGGGAGGTCCCGAATGGTTCCGGTGATGTCCGAAAGTGTTCCGGAAAGTTCTAGAAGGTTCTAGAAATTTTAGAAGGTTCTAGAATGTTTCAGAAGTTCTAGAAGGTTCTGGTGAGTTGGACTCCAACTCCAACAGGGTGTCCCTGCTGGAGTAGGACTCCACCTGCCTAGGGAGAGTTGCCCCAACCCCTATAAATAAAGGGTGAAAGTGCATCCACTCCCATGGAGCTTGGAAGGATGGCTATCTTGCCCCAGAGTTTGGTTTTGATGGTTATTGGCAATCCTCACCTGTGTCTAATGTTTTGCAATGAGTGTGAACAGGGATTAGATGGACAGGTGAAAGCTGAAGTGAGACAACTGTTGATGATGAGCCCTAAAAAGAGCAAGGAACTGGGAAGGTCAGAAGGACCAGCTGAGCTAGGTTCCTGAGGCACAGTTGCGAGGAAGCCGAGGCTGTGCTCGAGGGCAAGCGAGGTGATGGTTGCTTGATGGAGTTCAAGGGCCGTGAATGCAAGCTGGATAAGTCCTGGAGGAGCTAGGAAGCTGGTGGATCAGGACCAAGGGTTCTCTATGCGTCTACAAGGGCAGTCGTCTTCGGTGAAGAAGCTTGGAACCAGTGCCAAGGGTCTAAGCGAGCTGGTCAGGGACTGTGGCGAGGCCATTGCTCTCTGGTCAGTTGGAGGCTTGTAGTGAGCCGGCCAGAGTTGTGCTCAGGTGCTGCCTGAGGCAACCGAGTCCACCTGAGTTTGGCATCTGAGACTCAGGTGGGTAGCTCAGCCGTGGCTAGTAGGTTACCAGAGGTGCACGTTAGCTGAGTCTCAGATAGGTTAGGTCTGGTGGCTCTTTGTCTGACGTGGCATGAGGGTAACGGCTAGCTGCCAGGGACCCTATAAATAGGGAACCTGGGGAGGTTTTCAACCTCGAACCTTTACCCAACCTTTGCCTCTAACCCGAAAGCAACCTGTTGAGAAAGAAAGAGCTCTAGGTCTCCAAGTGAGTGTTGCCTGCGTGCATCCATCGTGAGAGTGAGTTACTTAGTCCTTCAGGTGTAATCTTCGAGGTACTGGTTCCTCCAAGAGTGGGAGTGCTCTTGGAGTTGGTGAGCAAGCCAAGTCTTGTGTGGCTGCCACCAAGAGTCTGTGAGGGCGATTCGGGTCTGCCTGTCTTGCAGCAGCAAGATAAAAGGATTCCACACAAGAAAGGTACTCGAGGAAAGAGCACGTTTTGGTGCCGGCTGTGAGAACAGCTTCCTCAACGGAGACGTACTGCTTCGCAAGAAGTAGGAACTTCGGTAAAACAAATCATTGGGTGCTTTACTTTCTGTCTTGTGATCTGCTCTTACTTATTCTGATATCTATGTATGCTTAGATCACTAGAGCACCATTATTTGTTGCACACTAACTGAGTTTCCTCACCTGAGACTCAGTTAGCTCCTGATAAAGCTAGTACCTTTCCTGTTCACGTCATCTGATGCACTCACCTGACTCTCACACCTGAGACTCAGTTAGCTCTGAATATAACTTGTTCTACATCAGCTGAGTTTGCTATCTGAGTGTCTGGTGGTTTATCTGATATATCTTGCTGAGTCTCAGTTACCTGCATCAGTTGCATATATTTTCTCTAGGATTGACCTATCTTCAGAAGAGAAACCCATTAGGCATTTTAATTTCTAGAGCCGACCTATTCACCCCCCCTCTAGTCGACTCCTGAGATCCCTTTCAAGTGGTATCAGAGCCTCGTTGCTCATAATTGGCTTAACAGCCAGAGTCTAAAGGATGTCGAACTATGAGGGTAGAGTTCCTATGTTTGATGGTACTAATTATGCCTTTTGGAAGCGGAAGATGCAAATGCATCTTACTGCACTTGACCCAGATGTATGGAAGATTGTCACAACAGGTCTTGATGTGATTGATGAGAGCAATCCCACTGATCAAGAGAAGATCAGCATCAAGAACAATGCTAGAGCTGCCAATGCTATCTATATGGGACTGCAAGAGCATGACTTCAACCGTGTCTGCACCTTTGAGGAAGCCAGAGATATATGGTTCACACTTCAGGCCATCTATGAAGGTAGTGACACGTTGAAGAGGTCCAAGAAAGATGTGCTGGAGCATGAACTTGACAACTTCCATTACCAACCTGGAGAGGACATCAATTCCATCTTCACAAGACTTACCATGATCACTAACCAGCTGAAAGCCCTTGGGTCCAACAGAGTGGAAGATGGAGATGTGATCAAGAAGTTCCTCTTTGTGCTTCCCAAGCCTTATCACACTCTGCGTCTGATGATGAAAGAAAAGGATGGCTTTGACAGATTAAAGCCCACAGATGTCCTTGGTAGAATGCTCACTCATGAGATGGAGCTAAATCACTCCAAGAAGCATGCTATCACCTCTGGGAAGAACAAGGACATAGCCCTCAAGGCAGTGGCCACTCACAGGGACTCAAGTGATGAAGAAGAAGATCCAGATGAAGAGATGTCCACTGATGAGGAGAATGAGCTTGCCATGCTTACTCGGAACTTCAGAAAGTTCTATCGAAGGAAGAAGTTCTCAGGCTCAGCTGATAGATTCAAAGGGAAGAAGCAACTCAGTGACAAGAAGTGTTTTGAGTGTGGTGACTCAGGACATTTCATTGCTGATTGTCCCAAAAAGAGCAAGAGACAAGAGGATGGCAAGTACAAGAAGAAGGAGATCATTGTCAAGAAGAAGTACAAAGAAGGGAAGCCTCCCATATTCAGAAAGAAGAAGACCTCTGCTGCCAGAGCTTATGTGGGACAAGCCTGGGTCTCAGATGACTCAGAGTCAGAGGAGGAGTCAGAGGAAGAAACTGAGCTTGCTGGGTTAGCCATCTGTGTCTCAGGTGGATCTCTCAGGAGTCCAACTGAGCCAGGAGAAGACTCAGTTGGGTCACTCAGCTGCGCACCCGAGTCAGACTCTCTCTTCGACAAGGATGCAGATCCTACATATGCTGAGACTCCAGCCCTATGCCTTATGGCTAAAGGCAGCAAGGTAATGACTGAGGATGACTTCCCTGATTATGCTCAACTAATGGATATTCTTGACAGGACAGAGAAGCTCCTTCGGAAAGAGAGAAAAGAAAACATCTCTCTCAGGGACAAACTAACTGACATGCAGGTGTCCCTCGATAATGCACAAGATGCTAAGGCAGATCTTGATGAGGAGGTTTACTTATTGCAGGAAGCTCAAAACAAACTTAAGCTATCACATGAGCTCCTAATCTCTGAGCATGATAAACTCAAAGAAACTCACTCATTTTGCACTGCTGTTACACCTGATGCAAATCCTCCTACTGTTATAGAAACCTGTTTAAACTGTGCATCTCGCATCAATGCTATTACTTCTAGTACAGTGTTTGTTGTAGATTCACCCAGTGAATCAAGCACTTCAACTGCTACTAACTTTGTTGATGCAGCAAAGTACAATGAGCTCAAGGAGGAGCATGAAGAGCTAAAAAGGCTCATGAGAATAGGCCTATGCAGTGCTAACATAGGCATGCAGAACTTTGCTAGGCTTCAGTCCACCTTAGTATTAAAGAATAATGGTACAAGGGGACTTGGTTTCACTCCTGCACTTATAAAGAACAAGTCTTCATATACTCCCTCTGCTACTAACAAGAAATACTTGCAGAATCACTTTGTTCCTCAGAAAGGGAAATATGATACTAACTCTCTTGCAGGAAACCATCGAAAGACAGATGGTTATGTGAAAATTCCCTCTAATCCAAGCTATGTGCTTAAGACAGGGAAAAAGGGCAAACCTGAGGCAATATATGTTGGACCCTGGAGTAGGTACAAGAAGGTACCAAGCATTTGGGTACCAAAGTCAGTAGTCACCTGTGTCTCAGGTGACTCACTCGGTTGGGTACCAAAGTCAGGGAAAGCCACCTGTAACTCAGGTAGCTCACTCAGGTGCAATGCAAACTTGCTAACCCCTCCATCTGAGTTTGCAGGAGATAAGAATCTGAGAAAGATTCAGAGGTTCTCTAAGCTTTCTAAAGCCATAGCTGCTAAGAACCCTAATGTTAATCTTATTCCTGCTATTGATGCTTACAGTAAGAGACCTGCTAACTTGGGAACCAAAGCTATTTGGGTTCCTAAGTCTCGAAACTAATCGTGCAGGGCTCTGCCTCCAGTGGAACAAAATGGGTCATGGATAGTGGCTGCACACAGCACATGACTGGAGGCAAAGAGCAGTTTTCTGAGATAAGAAAAGATAACCTTCCTTGCAAGTATGTCAACTATGCTGATGATTCAAGAGGCAAGGTATTGGGTTGTGGTAAAATTGCTATATCTCAGGAACATTCTCTTACTGAAGTAATGCTTGTTGAGTCTATTTCATATGATCTCTTATCTGTTTCTCAATTATGTGATGCTGGAATGAAAGTCACATTTTATCCTAAAGAGGTCTATGTCCAGAAACTAACAGATGACTCACAAGTTTTCAAAGGCTATCGAGTAGATAAGCTATATCTTGTAGATTTTCAGGATCAAGAAGCAGCTGTGCCATGTTGCCTTATAGTCAAAGCTCAGTTAGGCTGGCTGTGGCACAGGAGGCTAGGTCATGTGGGGATGAGGCTGCTGAACAAACTCAGTAAAGAAGAACATGTCCTAGGCCTGAAGCAGATCCAATTCAACAAAGACAAGCCATGCTGTGCTTGCCAGGCTGGAAAGCAAGTTGGAAGCCCTCATCCACCCAAGAACATCATGACCACTACTTCTCCATTCGATCTCATACACATTGATTTGTTCGGTCCAACTACATATGAGAGCATTGGAGGTAACAAGTATGGTTTTGTTGTTGTAGATGACTTGTCACGTTTCACTTGGGTATTTTTCTTGAAGGACAAGTCACAGGTGTACAAAAGGTTCAAGCACCTCATTGTCAGAGTTCAAAATGAATGGAACATCAACTTGAAGGCAGTGAGAAGTGACAATGGGACAGAATTCAAGAACTCAAGAGTTGAAGTCTTCATGGACAAGCATGGGATTAAGCATGAGTTCTCTGGTCCCTATGCACCTCAGCAGAATGGAGTGGTGGAGAGGAAGAACAGGACCCTGATAGAGATGGCAAGAACACTGCTGAGTGAGTACAAAACACCAGCAAGGTTTTGGGCTGAAGCTGTGAATACTGCCTGCCACAACATCAATAGACTATATCTTCACCCACTCTTAAAGAAGACACCTTATGAGCTGCTGACCAACAAGAAGCCAAACGTCTCCTACTTCAGAGTATTTGGTTGTAAGTGCTATATTTTGAAGAAAGGCAAACGTCTCTCTAAATTTGAATCCAAATCTGATGAAGGAATATTTGTTGGATATAGCTCAGAATCTCACACCTACAGAGTCTTTAACACCAACACCAAGGTTGTTGAAGAAGCTGTAGATGTGACATTCGATGAATCTAACGGCTCACAAGATGGGCAAGTTGCTAATGATATTTCAGGGAAGGTAGATATACTTCACAAGTCAACAGGTGAAGTCAGGCCCCAAGTTGAGGAGCAAGCTTCATCTGGAGTTACAAATCTACCTGACCCAGCTGATGAGCAGGATGAAGTCAATGGCATTGAGTTCGAGTACAACCCAGCTAATGATCTATTGGACTCAGAAGCCTCCATGCACCCAGCTGAGTCTCAGGAAGAGCCAACTGAGTCACAGATACACCCAGCTGACCCACTTCCAGCTGTGACTCAGGCGGCTGACCCAGAACCCCCTGTGATCAGCAGGCTGCAGAAGGATCACCCTGTAGACCAAATCATTGGTGCCATTAATAGGGGAGTGACTACTCGTTCTCGTATTGCTAACTTTTGTGCTCACTACTCTTTTGTTTCCACCTTTGAGCCTAAAAATGTAGGTGAAGCTCTGTCTGACTCAGACTGGATCAATGCTATGCATGAAGAGCTGAACCAATTTGAGAGAAATGAAGTCTGGTCACTTGTTGAAAGACCCAAGGATCACAATGTCATTGGAACGAAGTGGGTCTTTCGCAACAAGCAAGATTCTACAGGCCAAGTGGTGAGGAACAAGGCAAGATTGGTTGCTCAAGGCTACACTCAAATAGAAGGCTTGGATTTTGGTGAGACCTTTGCACCTGTAGCTCGACTTGAAGCTATCAGGATACTTTTAGCTTATGCAAATCATCACAACATCAAGCTTTATCAAATGGATGTCAAGAGTGCCTTTCTCCAAGGTAAGCTTGCTGAACTTGTGTATGTAGAACAGCCCCCTGGTTTTGAAGATCCAAAAAGACCCCATCATGTATATGTTCTCCACAAAGCTTTATATGGTCTCAAACAAGCCCCTCGTGCTTGGTATGATACCCTAAAGGAGTTTCTTATACATAATGGTTTCAAAATTGGGCTTGTTGATACTACACTCTTTACTAAAGTTAAAGGCAAGGACTTATTTGTATGCCAAATATATGTCGATGACATAATATTTGGAAGTACTAACCGTGTGCTAAGTGATGAGTTCAGCAAGATGATGATAAAAAGGTTTGAGATGTCCATGGTAGGAGAGCTGAAGTTCTTCCTAGGGCTGCAAATCAGACAACTCAAGCAGGGAACCTTCATCTCTCAAGAGAAGTTTGCCAAGGACATCCTCAAGAAGTTTGACATGGACAAAGCTAAGTCAATATCTACTCCCATGCAAACAAATGCTCATCTTGATCTGAACCAACAAGGTAAGTCCACTGATCAGAAAGAGTACAGGTCTATGATAGGTTCCTTGTTATATTTATGTGCATCTAGACCTGATATAATGTTGAGTGTTTGCATGTGTGCACGTTTTCAAGCTGATCCTAAGGACATTCATCGCACTGCTGTTCGTAGAATACTGAGATATTTGATTCATACCTCTGGGTTTGGTCTATGGTATCCTAAGGGTGCACCATTTGAGCTTGTAGGCTATTCAGATAGTGATTATGCCGGGTGTAAGGTTGACCGAAAAAGCACCTCAGGTACCTGCCAATTTTTAGGGCGTTCCCTTGTGTCCTGGAGTTCCAAGAAACAGAATTCAGTAGCCCTATCCACAGCAGAAGCCGAATACATAGCAGCTGGTGGGTGTTGTGCTCAATTGTTATGGATGAGGCAGACCTTGAAGGATTTTAACATATCTATGTCTCAAGTACCCCTCTTCTGTGACAATGAAAGTGCAATCAAGTTAGCCAACAACCCAGTCCAACACCAAAGATCCAAACACATAGAAGTGAGACACCACTTTCTAAGAGACCATGTAGAAAAGAAAGATATCCAACTGTGCCATGTTAGAACCGAAGCTCAGCTAGCTGATATTTTCACTAAGCCTTTAGATGAGAATAGGTTCTGTACCCTCAGGCATGAGCTAAATATCATGGATATCTCGAATGTGCAGTGAGGAAATGATGATACACGTGTACACATGATTGCATTTCTGGTTTTTCATTCTCTGCATTCTACATGAGTCAGCCACCTGAGTCTCGGTTGTACCTCAGGTGGGTTAAGGTCTTATAGATACCATGCTGATTTTGCATCTTATTGAACTCATGGATTCACCATTGGGTTAGATAAGTTGGATCTCACCATCTATTTCAATTCAACACAGCTTTAGCTCTGTATTGATTGATTGTTTGGCAAGCTGTGTTTGAAAAGAAATTCTCTCTATTGCTTTCATCTCTTATCCTTAAGCTCTCTCTGGTAATCCTATTGAAAACCTTGTCAGCTGAGTCTTCCACATGAACCTCAGCTGAACACATTCAAAAATCCTGGAGAACATTCCTAAGTCTGGAGCTCAGCTCAATTTCTCTTTCCTACCTGAGTCTCAGGTAGCAATCCAGCTGACCCTCAGGTGCCACAGGGCCGCTCGGGATATAAAAACCCACCTCTGTAACGGTTCGCGCTAAACCCTCTTCAGAGTCTCAGTGCCCTTGCGCCCATCGCCGCCATCTGATTCTCAACGATCGTGTGCTTCTCCGACGATCTTCGCTCTTTCCGAAGCTTCCCAAAGCTCTTCTGATTGTTTTGGCGCCTTCATCTCCAATCAAAATTCCAAATGTAAGTCTCCTCGAGCTGTTCTTCACGGAACTAGGGTGGTTTCCGCCTTAATGCGAATTCCCAAGCTCTCGAGTAGCTTTTAGTTGTGGAATTAGACAGAGATGATGTACCTTTAACCTCTAGAACGATTTCTTGCAACTCATTGTCCAGAATTCTCAAATTTCAGCAAGATTCGATAAACCTAGGTTGCTCTGCTACTCCACCTGAGTTACACAATTTATCTCACCTGAGTGTCAGGTAGCTAAGTCAGGTAGCATGAGATGACTTGTGAAACTCTCCTAAAAAAAAACATCCAAAAATAGCCAAATATTCCTGTTTTCTCTGCAATAGGATTATCTCTTATCTATTCTCTATCCTATCTCACCTATGCAGATGTCTGAATCAAGGAATGTGGCTGAGGATATAACTGATGATCTGCCCATTGGTCTGAGAACTCAGCTCCTAAGTCAGAAGCAGCAGTTAGAGTGGGAGGCAGAACAGGCTAAAAGTCTTGCAAAGAAATTGGATGCAGAAGAAGCTGCACAAAAATCAGTAAAAGCGCCTATGTCACCCTCTGAGCTAGCCAAAAGAGAAGCTAGGCTCAAAGAGCTACAAGAGGAGAAACGTCAGATGGACATAGCTGCAGCTCAGTCAGCTCAAAGAATGAAAGAATTAGAAGCTCAGAAGGCTAGCAAGGAAGAACAATTGAAGCAAGAAAGGAAAGCAAAAGCAGCTGAAAAGAAAGCTCAAGCTGAGGAAGCAAAGAAGAAAAGAGCTGAAGAAAAAGCTAAGAAGGCTGCTGAGAAAGAGGCAGCTATCAAAGTCAAGAAGGCTCCAGTAGTTGATACACTCAAAAGGACAAGGGCTGCAGGCAAGTCAACAGATTTATCCCTGAGCAAAGTGCCAAAGAAGCCAAGATCAGAGGCTGTGGTAGTCAAGAAGAAAACAAAGAAGCAACTCCAAGAAGAGGAAGAAGCTGAATGGAGAGTAGAAGCTCTTAAAAGACAGGAACACAGCAAACTTATCAAAAAATGGCAAGACTTAACTGATAAGTTGCCTAATGCCACAGATGAGGAAAGGCCTCAAATGAAGGAAAGAATAGATGCTTTGGCAAAGCAAATCTTTGAATCACCAGATGTTCCAAAGAGTGTGAAACTCCAAAGAGAAACTCAGCTGAAGGACAAGGCAATCCATGAAGAACTCAAAAAGCTGCTGAAGCAAGAAGGAAAAGCCTCTGGACAAGAGAAAGCAGACCTGATCAATCAAATTGATCGTCTATTCCCTCAACTCTCAGAAGATTATAAGCCTCTCTGGACAAGGTTCTCAGATATCATTCTTCAAAGGAGAATAGAGAATCTCATGTTGGAGTTAAACTCTTGTGCTGATGAAGCTCGTAAGAAGCATCTACAAAATGAAATTGCTGAAACAAACTCAAGGATATTTTATACATCCAGTTCTCAAGCACTTGATGCAGTGCCCCTTCAACAAGCCAGTGGTTCACTGCCTCAGCTGAGTAAGCCAGCCGAGTCTCAGGCAGCTGCATCAGCTGGACTAGAATTAGTCCTCACTGAAGTGGAACCTCAACAGAAAGCTGCCATAGAATCAATTGAAGTCATCTTGGCTGAGCTTGACTCAAAAGAAAAAGAACTTGAGCAGACTATGGAGGAATCTATGGATAAGCTAAGATCATCTTTTGAAGAGAAGTCAACTAAAGCACATGAAAACCCAACTGAGCCACAAGCAGATCCATCAGTTGGAGTATCTGTGAGCATGGGTTCTGTATTTCAGTCTCTATCAGACTTAGAACCAGCTCAAGAAGAAACAAGACTTGAAGAGCAAGAAAAAGCAGTATCTTCTCCAGCACCTGAGTCAGTTCATAGGATGCCAACTGGGTCTCAGGCACAGTCAACTGAGACTCAGTCAGAAGACTCAGATGACTCCTACTCAAGTCCAAGTGACCCTCATCCTCCATCTCCTCGCAAGAAGAAGCAAAAGCTGTCTGAATCAGATGAAGAATATCAAGAAGAAGAGGAGAGTGGTGGAAGGAGAGAGTCAGCAGAAGAATCAGACTCGTCCCCCTCTGCATCTGACTCAGAAGATATCCCAGCTGAGACTCAGTTAGAAGAGTCAGATGAGTCATTGGAAGCCAAATACTCAGCTATATTCTCAAAAGTGGCACGATCTGACACATCAATGATGAAATTCATATCTGCAACTGTTTTCAAGAAGCTACCAAAGGCAGATGCCAGACTAGCCTCCATGAACCTGGATTCAAGAAGCACATCAAACTACACTGCCATGAGAACCACAAATCCATACTTTGACAGTGAAGGAAATCTGAAAAGAAGACATTGCACTGATCCAAGGTTTTGGAATGATCAGCAGCAATCAAGCTATCATCTCTTGCTGCAGAAGAAAGGCTTTGTTGACAGCATGCCAATTGATTGGGAAAATCTTGCTAAGAACGGCTTAGGAAATCTGAAGCAGATTCTAGCTGCTGTTCAACTTGATAAGATATGCAGTTTAAACCAAGATTATGATTCTGAAGCTATCAAGGAATTCTATGCAACAGTCTTTGTAGAGCAGAACAATCAAGATTATATGCTCTGGATGACAAGAGGTCAACTGCTGTGCATCACAGCTCCAGAGTTTGCAGAGATGTTCAATCTACCATCAGGGTCAAAGCTACAGAAGATCAGCATATCCAAAGGTTCAGAAGAAGATAAGAGTCTCCTGCCAGATTGGGTTCCAAATGAGAAAAGGAAGAAGTTCTTCCCTACAGGCTTTGTGCCTCCTCCTGTTAAGGGTGCAGTCCCTAAGCATATCTCCAATTTCAAAGGATTGATGAAGACACCCAAGCACATAGTGAAGATCTTGAACATATCCATCTGTGCCAAAGGTGGAGGAACTGATGCCATATACAATCCAGTATGGAGAATTCTTGAGCTCATAGCCAAGAAAGAGAAGTTTGATGTGGCCAGATACTTATTCTCAGAAATAAATGAGTGCCAGAAGAACAGATCTGACAAGATGAGATATGGCTCATATCTAATGCATATGATTCTCCAAAGAACATCTTTAGCATCTACAGTCTTCTCTCTTGACAAGAAGACATATCTCAGCAAATTCAGACCTCAGAAGGATGATCATGAAGATGAAGTTCCTTTCTACAACATCCTAAACTCATCTCAGTCGGCCTTTTCAGAGCCTCCAGAGCAAGCTACCAGAGTCTCAGTCAGACCACCTCAGCTAGCAGCTGATCTCCCAGTAGTCCTACCTGAGCCTCAGGTGTCTCCCACCCGAGACTCAGCTAGAGAATCATCTCCTCCTGCTGAGCGACAAGCATCGGTCTCTGTGAACCTTTCATCAGACAGTATTCCTTTGGTTCAACGTCTAGACAATCCCGCAGCTATTGATGCTTTCATTAAACGGGTTGTGCCAGTACAGATCTCTGCTATCAAAAGGAGACAAGATGAACTGCAACAAGAAATGGCTCAGCTGAAATCTGAACTCAAGAGTGAGATGGCAGATCTCAAGGCCTCGGTCAACAGCAAATTTGATCAGATCCTATCCCTCCTGCAATCAAAGCCAGCTCCCTGAGGATCTTCTTCCTTCTTCTTCCTATCTCTTTTTAGTGCTTAGTGGCAAAGGGGGAGAGAGAGTAGGGAGAGAATAGCTTAAAGGGGAGAGTATTATATTCAGGGGGAGCAGTATGTAAAGGGGTAGACTAGACTGCATGTGTGTCAAGACATTCTAAGTACTGCAAAATGATTTTATCAGTCTTGAACACCTCATTTTTGTATTGTATTGACTGTTATTGCTCAAATATATTGAAATACATTGATCTCTTTATCACATCTGCTCTGATCTGCTTTGATACTTGATATTACTCTCTTTAACTCTATGCTCTGATATTCGATATATACATGACGCTCTGATATTTGATATTTGTACTCAAGCATGCAATCCATTCTGTTATCTTATTTGCTGAGTACTCCTCCAACATACCTGCTATTCCGCTGTGCTTATACTCTCAGTTATGTTGTGAGAACCTGTTTTTGCATCAACTCTCCAATGTCTAAATCTGATCTGTACACTTGTATTCAAATGCAAAATCTCACTTGTGCACATCTTAAGGGGGAGTTGATGTCAAACAAGGTTAAATGCAATACTCTTTTTATCTAAATGAATGTTTTAAAGGGGTTGCCACTAACCACCAAAAAGGGGGAGATTGAAAGTGCATCCACTCCCATGGAGCTTGGAAGGATGGCTATCTTGCCCCAGAGTTTGGTTTTGATGGTTATTGGCAATCCTCACCTGTGTCTAATGTTTTGCAATGAGTGTGAACAGGGATTAGATGGACAGGTGAAAGCTGAAGTGAGACAACTGTTGATGATGAGCCCTAAAAAGAGCAAGGAACTGGGAAGGTCAGAAGGACCAGCTGAGCTAGGTTCCTGAGGCACAGTTGCGAGGAAGCCGAGGCTGTGCTCGAGGGCAAGCGAGGTGATGGTTGCTTGATGGAGTTCAAGGGCCGTGAATGCAAGCTGGATAAGTCCTGGAGGAGCTAGGAAGCTGGTGGATCAGGACCAAGGGTTCTCTATGCGTCTACAAGGGCAGTCGTCTTCGGTGAAGAAGCTTGGAACCAGTGCCAAGGGTCTAAGCGAGCTGGTCAGGGACTGTGGCGAGGCCATTGCTCTCTGGTCAGTTGGAGGCTTGTAGTGAGCCGGCCAGAGTTGTGCTCAGGTGCTGCCTGAGGCAACCGAGTCCACCTGAGTTTGGCATCTGAGACTCAGGTGGGTAGCTCAGCCGTGGCTAGTAGGTTACCAGAGGTGCACGTTAGCTGAGTCTCAGATAGGTTAGGTCTGGTGGCTCTTTGTCTGACGTGGCATGAGGGTAACGGCTAGCTGCCAGGGACCCTATAAATAGGGAACCTGGGGAGGTTTTCAACCTCGAACCTTTACCCAACCTTTGCCTCTAACCCGAAAGCAACCTGTTGAGAAAGAAAGAGCTCTAGGTCTCCAAGTGAGTGTTGCCTGCGTGCATCCATCGTGAGAGTGAGTTACTTAGTCCTTCAGGTGTAATCTTCGAGGTACTGGTTCCTCCAAGAGTGGGAGTGCTCTTGGAGTTGGTGAGCAAGCCAAGTCTTGTGTGGCTGCCACCAAGAGTCTGTGAGGGCGATTCGGGTCTGCCTGTCTTGCAGCAGCAAGATAAAAGGATTCCACACAAGAAAGGTACTCGAGGAAAGAGCACGTTTTGGTGCCGGCTGTGAGAACAGCTTCCTCAACGGAGACGTACTGCTTCGCAAGAAGTAGGAACTTCGGTAAAACAAATCATTGGGTGCTTTACTTTCTGTCTTGTGATCTGCTCTTACTTATTCTGATATCTATGTATGCTTAGATCACTAGAGCACCATTATTTGTTGCACACTAACTGAGTTTCCTCACCTGAGACTCAGTTAGCTCCTGATAAAGCTAGTACCTTTCCTGTTCACGTCATCTGATGCACTCACCTGACTCTCACACCTGAGACTCAGTTAGCTCTGAATATAACTTGTTCTACATCAGCTGAGTTTGCTATCTGAGTGTCTGGTGGTTATCTGATATATCTTGCTGAGTCTCAGTTACCTGCATCAGTTGCATATATTTTCTCTAGGATTGACCTATCTTCAGAAGAGAAACCCATTAGGCATTTTAATTTCTAGAGCCGACCTATTCACCCCCCCTCTAGTCGACTCCTGAGATCCCTTTCAATCGTGGTTCAAACCGATAAAGATCTTCGTTGAATACGTGGGAGTCATTATGGACATCCAGGTCCCGCTATTGATTATTGATCGGAGAGGTGTCTCGATCATGTCCACATATTCCCGAACCCGTAGGGTCACACACTTAAGGTTCGTTGACGCTAGGGTATAAAATGAGATATTAATACGGTGAGACCAAAATTTTGTTCGGAGTCTCGGATGGGATCCAGGACGTCACGAGGAGCTCCGGAATGGTCTGGAGATAAAGATTCATATATGGGAAAGTATTTTTAGGGTTCCGGAAAAGTTCGGGATTTTTCCGGTATCGTACCGGGAAGGTTTTAGAAGGTTCCGGGGGTCCCCGGGTGGGGCCCACTTATCCCGGAGGGGTCCACGTGGACCAAGGGTACTGCATGAACAGTACGCATGTGAATAGTATTGCGTGAACAGTAACCCCTCCCTTCCTAAAGGGATAAGATCAAATCCCTTAAAAATAGGAGATAAGATCGAAAGGGGAGGCTTTACTTGGGGGAGGGTACTGTTCACGCGCGTACTGTTCACGCGTGTACTGTTCACGGGTACTATTCCTCCTCCTCCAAGTTTCCTCCTCTATATAAAGGAGGGGAGGGGCAGCCCTCCGGATAGATCCATCCCAGCCGCCGCCTCCCTCTCTCCCATCTCCTCTCTCTCGTGCGCAGCGCTTGGCGAAGCCCTGTCCGCGGAGAAACCCCACCACCTCCACCACCATGCCGTCATGCTACCGGAGTTGATCTCATCTACCTCATCTCCCGCCTTGCTGGATCAAGAAGGAGGTGACGTCTTCGAGCCGTACGTGTGCACATCTCGGAGGTGCCGCTCGTTGCGGTGCTTGATCGGATTGGAACACGAGAAGATCCCTCTCGCGGCTGGGAGGTATAACCTAGCTGCGGGAGGCTGCGGGCTTCATCGACAACGGTCAAATTCTCCGCTGCGTTGATGTGTTCGTCGAGGGTATGTAAATATGATCTGTCTCTCGTTGCAAGCTTCTTCTAGATTGGATCTTGGTTTTCTAGATTGGATCTAGGTTTTCGTTTGCATCTCGTAGGAAAATTTTTGTTTTCTATGCTACGAATCCCATCAACCAGTTGGCCATGACCTTCTCATCGCCTCCAGCAGCCTCTACCGCGGTGGGGTAGATCTGGAGGAACTCTTCGGGATGGAAAGATCCATCGTACTTCTGCGGCAGCTCTGGCCGGAACTTGTTCGGCCAGGTGACGCGGCGAAGCTCGGTGGTGAAGGCCTGGCAGCCCGTCCCGCAACGGGGGGTGCCGGCCTCCCCACCCTGCTGGACGCGACGGTGCGCCCGGGAGCGCGCGCGGCCGGCGGTAGGGCCGGAGGAGGATTGGCCCTCGTCCACCCTATCGCGCTCGCGCTGGCGCTCGATGATGGTGCGCGCGTCGACACCTTCCCTGCGCCTGTCAAGGCGGTGGCGAAGATCCTGGGTGTTCCCCCGGGCGGGAGAAGTGACGAGGGAGAGGCCATGGAGGGGCCAGCGCGGGCGCCGCCACGCCCGGATGAGGCGTGGGCGCTCCTGGCCGCCGCTTGGCGACGGACGGTGCCGACCAGGTCGGCGAGGTCCTGGAGCCATGGGCCCACAGGGGATGCAGCCTCCACTGGGACGGGAGGATGCCGGAGGAGGAGCTGCGCCGCCTGCAGCGTGCTCAACTCCCCGGGATCCGCGAAGTCCAGCCGGCGGCGAGGCGGCAACGGTGGGGCAGATCCGGCGGCAGCCCCAGAAGGTCCGCGCACGTGCACGCAGCTCAAAGTCAGCGATCGCCGATGTGCCGCCAGACCTGTTGTCGCCCCCTTCCAGGTTGGAAGGGTCCGACTCAGATGAAGGTCCGGACAGGCTCACCCTTCCGCCACCGGCAGGCGGACGGGAATCCGCCATGGAGGTAGGTTCGAAGAAAATCCTAAGCGCCCCCTACCTGGCGCGCCAGCTGTCGGCGTAGAGACGCCTCTAGCGGTGGTCCAGTTGGACCCCCTTTGGGATTCGGCCGGGGGCGCAGTGGAGTTCCTCTTATGAACCGTAGACGGATCGAGAAGGGTGTGGATTTACTGCTAAGGACACAGGGTTTACCCAGGTTCAGGCCACTCGGAGGTGTAACACCCTACGTCCTGCTTTGGTTTTGTATTGATCTGTATGGGTGTACAAGGGGTATTTTGCTTACAATGGGAGTTCTTCCCTCTGTGCTCTAACCCTAACTACCTTGCTCAAGGAACCAGCCGGAGAAGAAAGCCCTGGAGAGAAGATGTGTGTTTCGTTACTTAGCTGTCTTTTGAACCAAGCAAAAATCTAACCCTTTGCATGGCCTTGGGCCTCCCCTTATATACTTGGGGGGTTTCCACAGCGGCCATGCGGGTCCTATTGGTGACGTGGGCGCGACAGGGCGACCACGCCCTCCAATTAATGCACGGCACCGACTTCCGCGCTGGGCGCATTCTCGCCATGCTTCCAAACAGGGGATCTGACACCTTTTATTCCCGGTGGGTCCCGCAAACGGAGACTTACCGGACTCCTTCTGACAAGACGGGTGAAACACCCATCGCTGGGCCCCAGGGGTCAGCGACCAAGCCCGCGCACCGGGGCGCGCGGTGACGCGACCCAAGGGGGCAAAAAGCATGACAGTGACTGGGGCGGGCGGTGCGGCGCGCCCGGTCAGTCAACAAAGCTGTCAGACGGGCCCATCATCGTGCGAAAGATGATAGGCGGAGGAACCTATCGCCTGCGCGGGTGGGGCCCGGCCTGACCAACATCATGCCCTCATAGGGCTTAGGATTCCTTGTCGAAATGACATGCATTAAATGCCCCTGCCAGAGCAGAGGCTTGCGGGAGAAGCTAACCATTTGATGACGAGGCTGGAAGTGGGCCCCACAGGGAGACCCGACGACCCCAAGCCCTACGTCACCGAGCGGCCCCTTCGACGCGAGGGGTGCCAGCTGTCCCAGGGTGCCCCCGAGCGACCCCGAGCGCTCGGGGAGCACTCGCTGGGGGATCACTCGGGACCCCTACGGGCGGAGCTCTGAGGGGAGCGCTCGGGGGGGGACGCCCCGAGCGCTCCACTGGGGCCCACGCACCTAGGAACGCTGGGCACTCGGGGAAGGGCCCCGGGTGCTCCCTCGATTCTTAGGCCTTGGGCTCTCGGGAGCCCAAGGCCCTTTCAGATGGTGGCCCACGGGCGCCGCGCGCGAGGAAAGACCCCGAGGGCCCGGACTTGAACGCCGGACCCACTTGGTTGCCGGGGCGGGGGCTGCCCCGACCCGACCGCCACGTGGCTCGCTTCGCGGCATCTGGTTGGCCTCCGCCGGTGGTTTTGGGGGACCCTGGGCCCCATTCCGCCGACAACTGCTAGTGGCTTAACATGCCTAGGCTTTTGTGGCTCGGGTCGGAGAATGCTTATTGTCATCAAAAGTCACTAGTCTTTGATCTACATGCTTGAAATCTATCATATGCTCAGATCATGGGAATCGAGACTTTGTTCTGTTGTTTCCCCGACCGAGGGACGGAGACAAGCTCTGGGCTGTTGGCTCTTCAACCTGGGACCAGGGCCCAAAGCCAATTGAACCTCCGTTGAGAAACATTTCAAGAAATTTAATATATAAGAACTTAGCTTAGGGCGCACCTAGGGGCGGACCCAGGAATTTTTTTGAGTGGGGGCATTTTTTTAAAAAATTTAAGGAATTTAGATATTTTTCAAAAATTCAAAGAAATTTTATTGTAATTTAGAAATTTGAGTGGGGCTATGCCCCCACTCACCTTGTCTTAGGTCTGCCCCTGGGTGCACCACAACTCTGGCTCTGCCCTTCTTGCCATTAAATATGTTTGGAGATTATTGAGAACTTTCAAAATGCAAACCATCCCATCTTCTAATACTCTTGCACGAATTTCAAAGCACCTTAGAGGGGGTACCATACCTGATGTACAAGTGGTTTTGCAATTTTTCCCTTTTTTATTTGCACAATACCAGAGGCAAACTTGTCTAAATATATTAATTAAGCCAAAAAAGTTGTTTAATTAATTAGAGAAAAATTGAACGAAAACCAAAATTACAAATACATCGAGAACCTGTATAGTCTAGACCTAGGGCACCACCAGCCATATGGCCATGACAACCACAACGGCACAGGCTTGACACATATTGTTTAGAAGATTAATCCATAAAAGACGTCCTCAAATATCATCATCATCACCCATCATTCCGCAACCTAGCAACTTCGAAATCACCATAGACAACCACCGAAACATCATCACCATAACGAACACATCAGACAACACAAACTGAGCCACTACAGCCAGCCACCGCAAAGGCGAAAGACAGCTCGGATTTCGATAATTTGTCCTGTTCAAGAGCGAAGCATCGAACAAACCTAATGCCAGCCATCCCACCACAGCAGCTGCAGTATGCCGTCCACCAAAACTATCATCATTGCCGCCCTTGTCTCCCTCCGCGGCAGGACAGATCTGACTCCAATGCCTCGAGATGAACTGGTGCACAAAACACCCGACCGAGACGTCGGAAAGCCCACGCCCATCCCGCAGTACACACCGCCCGCCAACTCCACTCATTGCCAGTCGTCGTGCCGGCACACGAGTCGCACCACCAAAGGACACATCGGGCCGCCGCACGGCCGATGCCAGCACCCTGCATGGCCAAACCAACAGCTTCCAGAAACACCATCCGACCCACCGGCCGCACATAGACCTGGGAGTTGGGCCGGGCCGTGCCAGCACGGCCCGAGGCCAGACGGCCCGGCCAGCCCGTCGTGCCGTGCCGGCCCGGCCCAGATATCTATTGACTGCGCCGAAGCCCGGCCCGCAGCACGTCGGGCCGTCATCGGGCCGTGCCGGGTCGGGCCGGGCCTGAACTAAATGGGCTATAAATCAGATCTGGCCCATCCGTTGTGTCGGGCCGGGCCGCCCGTCATGCTTTTTCTCTGGCCCGGTCCGGCCCGGACTTCGGGCCGTGCCAACCCGGCCCTCGTTTTTTCGGGCCGTGCTCGGGCCGGCCCAGGTAAGCACGGCCCAACATCCCAGCTATAGCCGCACATCACACGTCGTCCACACCCCGTCGGCTCCGGCGCCGCTCCTCCACGAGCGCCGCACCCCATCGGCACGATGCCCGGGCATCGCGGCCTCCACGCGCATCCCGCGCCATCGCCACTACCAACCAGGAGCTCCTCCCTCCCCTGCCGCTGTGGACAGGCCAGATCCGGAGACCGGAACCTCCCCCGTCCCGACGGCCGCGCACTCTGGCAGAAGCCCTCCAAATCCATGGACGCGAACCACTCCAGCTTCCACCCCTCCTGCTCCCGATGCTCCGTGGGAGCCCGACGACGCGAGCTCCGACATCACCTGCTCCCTTCACGTCCACGCGGACATGCAGGCGGCCGAGAAGCGCCCTAGCCCCACAGCACGCCAGATCCGAGCGGATCTCACGCCGCCCACGACCGGGGCCAGATCCGCCAGCCGCCTCGCACCGCGATGAGGGGCGCCGCCACGACCTCGTCCCGGGGCCGCCCGCCGGCCGTTGTCCCCAGCACTCCGCGACATCTCCCGGTGCTCCGCGCCTCCTCCAGCCAGCCACTACCCCTCCCTCACATGGCCACGCCGCCACGCCCGCCGTCCTCAACACCGCGACATCGTCCCGGCCGGACACCGCGCGCCCACGCGCTAGCCGCAGTCGCCCGCGTGCCAGTCGCCGTCGTCCTCTGCCTCGTGGCCAAACGCCGCCACCTCGAACAGGAACTCCCCGTCACCTTTGGTAGCGAGGCCCGCCGCCACCGCGACAGAGGCCGGCGGCAGCGGTGGCGAGGGAGGGGTGGGGGGAGGTGGTTGTGGTGTCGCCACAGGAGCGACACGAGGGGGCGAGGGTGGGCAGAGGAACTTTTTTACGGCAATTGTTCCACTTTTGGTTTCTCAACAACAAGCGAAACTTCCAAACGAAAGGGTTAACTCTCATAATCATTAGCGCCAAAAACAAACTTCCACGATCGCTCACGTGAACGGTAACACCGAGAGGTCGAGCGGCGCGACGTTGTTGTTAAAAGGCCGCCGTCCGCCTGCATGGAGCCATGGAGTAGACGCTACGGAACCAGACTTGCTTAGATTATTATTAACTCTTCGATCGATCTGTGCTCATGGGAACTCATCAATCACCGCTCGAATCCCGCGGGATTATGGAAACCCCACACATGCTAATTGATTAATGTTACTTGATTCCCTTAATCCGCACGCTTTAACAACCCCACAGCTCCCTGCTCCGAAAGCATCAGTCGATCGCCAAGCTGGTGGCTGCCCCTGCCTCCAAGAAACTCCCAGATGTCGAGCTTTACATGCAGTTTAAGCTTCGTTTAACGACGAATTACTCCATGAAACTCCAAGCGAATTTCTACTAGTAGATCTCACAACTTCTCCAAGCTCTTACGACCAGAAGTACTGAAGTAGAAACTTGAAACAAGAAATGTAACAGCAATCCTGATGATTTGCTGGTAGTGTCTAGAACAAGGATAAGAACACTGAATTTTTCCTCTGTTCTCAAATCACTTCACACATGCATTGGCAGACAAAGAGTCAGCTTCGATTTATTCGACTTGCGATAATAAGAACAGAGGGAGCGGAGATGGTAACAACTAAATGACCAGAGTATCAAAAGGTTCCAAGAAACAGGGAGCGTTTGAACAAAGGTTTCGCCTTCACACATTCGAGAACAGGGGCAGGGAGAGGAGAACGAATCGAAAAAAAAATATGACGTATCAGGAACACGATTTGGCAATTTGGCATCGCCTCTGTTCCATTCATCCGATTCAGAGCCCCGAATCCTTCAGCAACAACTGGAGAAGAATTAAGCCTCACCAGTGGTACGCGTCCAAGAACTAGCACAGAGAATCCCGTCAAGAACTAGCACAGAGAAGAGAAGACAATCCTCGCGGCTTCGTACGCGTCCAAGAACCGTTCTTGGAACTGGATCCTTCTTGGTCGAAGCAGGCGGGCAAGAACCCGGCCGCCGCCGTCGCCGTCACGGGTTCCCGGAGCCGCCGCAGATGTAGAACTGGGCGTCGGCGGCGGTGGCCGGCATGTCGTTGTGGCACGCCGACGAGCCCGATGGCGGCACGAAGCCCCGGGGTAGCATCGCCGAGAACGCCCACGCGCCGGTGCCTCCGCCGCGGCCGCGGCCAGCGCTCCTCCTCCTCCTGCTGAACAGCCGACTTCCCGCACCGTTCTTGGCCACGCCTGTATCAGGCAATGGCGCCGTCGCCACGTGGAAGTCCTGCCGCGCGCGCCCCGAGGCGACGGCGGGTGGCAGCGCCGGCGCGCGCGGTGGCTCCGAGGCCGCGAGGGCGGGTAGGGAGGAAACCAGTAGAACGAGGACAACGATCAGAGACAGGACGAGAGGGGGGCGCGCGACGGAGGAAGGAGCCATCAGAGCCCGGAAGTGGAAACGAAAGAAGAAGAAGGCGCGTGGCATGGAGGCGTACGCGCGTGCATGCGTGCATGCGAGGAGAACAATGGCGTCGAGTTGGTGTGGGCTCTGCTCGCTATTTTGCTTTCGCCTTTTATTTGGGGTGCAGCGACCGGCGAGACAGAGAGGCTTGTATTTGAAGGCGGATCTTGTCTGCCTCTCTTATATCCTCTCTGGTTTTGACCGGCCTGGTTCTTTAAGCCAGCGGGCAGACATCGGCTTAGATTCAGGCTCGATTGAATTGATAAGAGCTCATAAAACAATAATTGATAAAGGTCTTAAGTAATGTGAAATTTGTGTTCAAGGAAAGGTGGAATGAGTGAAATGCACAGTTTGTTTCGCACGTGACTTTCCATACCCATGGGCTCCCCTCTCACCCCGTCCCTTTCTCCTCAAATTCTAGTTCCAAAATTTTCAACTTTCAATTAGGAGATAGCAACTTGTAATACTCTAACTCCGAGGATTCCGGTGTGGAATCAGACTTTCAAAACGGAAATTCACGAAACTTCAACTTAAAAATATCCAAAAATAATCAAATTTATAATCAATACGAGAAATTAGGCCTATAGTTGCCAGGAACATGACTACAAGGACCGTGGCATGGTGACATGATTGAGAAGGAGAAGAGGCCCGCACACAGGAGATAAAGAGGAAAGGGATATCGGAAAACTCGGCAAGATGCCCTATGGTGACAGCAGACGTGGAGGGGTAGTTAGCCCGACTACTGTCATATGGCACAAGTCTTTGCACTTGAGATAATGGTGGTGAGCCAGTAGTTTTTGGCATATATTCACGCATTGTTCATAGGAAAAAGTCCATTTTAAACCTTGGATTTTAATGTGTGGTTTGAATTGAACCCTGAACCTCTAATACCTGAATTTAGGACCCTCAACTTTCGAGTCTTAGCCACTTAGACCATATGCCTGTTCGGTACACGGGGAAAATGGAGGATCTTGACCATGCCCGCTTCCTTCCCACTGACATGTGGGCCCTACACGTCAACTTTTTCTCCCTCCTCCATCCCCAATCTGTACCATATAGAATCAGTTAGCACTATTAGGTATTTGCTGTGCACTAACTGATATAAGTAGTAGTAACTAATTAACGTGAGGCCAAGGGATTGGAGGGGATTAACTAATTGATTTAATCTAATAATAACATGGACAAGGAGTATAAGGGAACTAATCCCTTCTTCACACAGCAGAAGCAGAGGAGGGAGAGGACGGCCATGGCCTGTTCAGTCTGATCACCCCAACGATGGGGAAAGTTGAAGGAACACCGGTGATCACGGGAATGGAATTCCTGGGAGGTTACGGAGGCAGGGGCTCGCTGCTGCTGCATGGCCGGTGCCGACGACATGGTGTACACAGGGACAATGCAAGAGAAGGAAAGAGATGAGGCTAATATGAGTATGGAACAAGGAAAATGAGGCAAATCTGGTGGTGCTAATTACTAGGCTCTAGGAGCTCTGTGGCTTGCACATGGAGGAGGTAAGTGACTGTGCTGGCATGGCGCACGTGGTAGCGACGATCGACTGACAGGAGGCTAAGCTAACGTGCGCACAAGTGTTAACGGGAGCGAGGTTAGGCTAAAGACAACGGCGTCGCGCCGGATGGGGCTGTGTGGGCATGCTCGTAGCAGTGCACCGTGATGGTGACGGTGTCGTGTACGTGGAGGCGACGATAGAGAGGGAGAGAGGGCGAGTGAGTGCAGCCATCTAAACGGGCGTGAGGAGGCGGACCAAACAGTATAGCAAGATGGAGCAGACGAGCATGGAAGGAGTAGATCTCCTATGACCATAGCGGCGTTGGTGACGGTGAAGACAACATAATCTGCTTGGGATGCAGCTGGATTCAATGCGTTGGCTAGGAGATCCTACTCATTCAAGCTGGTGGCACCTCGCGCCGCTTTAGGACTCTAGAGGCGCTAGCTCGATAATCGTATAGTAGAGTAAGGCTTCGCCGCCAGCATTGCTCGCATAGAACTCCACAGGGAGGAGGCTGATCGGTGGGGCTGGCTATGTAGAGTGAGAGAAGAACGGGATGAGCATGATCCCAATGTACCCAAACAAGTAAGGGGTATTAGGGTCTAAAATAACCATGATTTCTTCATGGTTGAGTTAGACCATACATCAAAGTTTAGGGTTTAAAATGATATTTTTGTTCAAATTATGTGATAAGACGTGGTTAACACTTTTCCACCCAAAATTCTCTCTACGATGGAAACTAATGCCGATACGTATCATATCTTTCACGGGAAATAATAACCCGATGGTTTTTCTGTATTAACAAAAAGGTAAGTGTTCCTTGAATATTTGCTAAGGTGGGACTCGAGTGGTTAACACAGATATGCAGTGGTAGCCTGAAATGTCTACCATCCTAGTACTGACAGCCCAACAAACGACCCAGGAGGTACACATTTACAAACTTGTTCATGACTCCGTCCAGCCATCCAGGAAGGTAATGCCAGGTTGGGCTGAGGTAGGTGGCTAGCCTGGAACCGAACAACTTTATAAATCTCTGCATTTCTTGCTTATCAGCAGCGTCAGGGAACCGGAATCTGAGGGAAGGATTGAATGCTCCTGCTTCATCTTCATGCAACAGCTATTCGATTCAAAGCAGTCACTGTTCTGTTCAGAGAAACAAAGTAGCAAAACATCATACATAGGCAGAATGGACACGTATAGTTCTGCACACGGTTTTGCGAAAAATGAAAGAAAACATCTCAAACCTTCGGAAGAAGAAAAGGTAAAGGCCAAGCATGCCAGATTTACAACTTATAGCCAGCGTAGTGCTGGAATTTCACGCCGTTTCTATGGAAAATGAACTGATTCCTGTGAAATTCATGTCCTAGACAGAATGTCATTCTTCCATTTGGGGACTGAACATGTCAGTTTCTTAAAAATCCACTGACGGCTTATATTAAGTTGGATAGATACCTCGAGTAGAATAGCAGATCTGTGGACCTTCTGACGTAACTTGGTTGAGGGACATAGCCTGGACCTGCAAGCCTGCAATGCAATAACAGACATCACACGAACTCACAGTAAACTCATTCTTGTTGATGCGACATTTTGAGAAAGAAAGAAAGGAAAAAAAACTAAAACAAAGACATGTTCATGAAATGATGGAACTACTTTTGCCTACAGCCAGAACCATGTTGCTAACTACTCCTCCGGTTCCGTAAAACTGTTGTTTTGGATAAGGGCACAATCTTCTAAACATAACTTTGACTACTAATTTTTATAAAAATATATTTATAAAATCAAAAAAGCTTGTAAATTATGAAAATATTTTCTGAGACAAACTCACGCATAGAATTTACAAGTATTTAATTTAAATATTTTTAAAGATATTCATAGTTAAAGTTTCAAAATTTTGACTCTACTCGTACAAAACAACATCTTTTATGAAAGTGGAAGGAGTACTTTTGAGAACTCGCTGCCGGGTGAAAAATAATAATTTCTTATGTAAACGAATTCCAAAACAAAATTCCATATGCAGATTGTCTGTACACTTGTATTTTAATGAAACGTTTGCACTTTTACACCTTATGCAAAAAAACAAATTTAGTGCCAAAAAGTTGCTTCTTAAGACGAATTCTTTTGTGATGGAAACTGTAGGAGAAACCCTGACAGTATACAAAATAACATGTAACAGAACGGCTTTTGGTTTTTATAAACTTCTATTTGAAACTAGGAAAGAAAAATTTTGTGGATATTTTCTTGAATTAACTAAAGCTTAATTTGAATTTTCATAATTATTTTAGATTTAATATGATTAATTTAAATATAAATATCTCGTATTTGGATCTTGCATAGTAAAATGTGCATCCTTCAATTTTTTCTGGATTTATTGGAGCTCTATTTGATTTTCTAGTATTATTTGAAAAGGAAAACATTTTTCCTTTTTCTTCTAGTTCTCTAGCCGGAGCCCATTTCGCTTTCTACCTCTTCGCTCCAACCTGGGCCGAGCCTAGCGCCTTGGCCGCCCGGCCTGCTTTCCCTCCTCTCTACCCAGCCTGCTCCGCAGCTCGGTCCAGCAAGCAAGCCCACCCACCAGGAGCCTTGTCCCTGCCCCTCTCCATCCCGGTTGGACTCTTGCTCGAACCCGATGGCCATGCCGCCGCCGGCCTTTGCATGCATGCCATGCAGCTACCTCAACTTCCGGGCCCGCGAGGAGCCGTAGGCTCGGTTTTCGCGCTTCACCCGATGCGTCGCCACCCAAGCCCTATCTGCGTCGCTGCCTCAGGAGTCCGCCGCTGCTGCCGTGCAATTGGACAAATGGATGCGCCCCAGCTCGATTCCGTATGCCTTCAGAACAGCGGCGACCCGAGGAGTTCGATTCCGTGATCTGCTACTTGAGGTGATGGTTGCATCGACGGAATTTTGGCTTTCTTCACCAACTCCGATGAACTTCCGGGAGAAAATCCGCTTTTAGACCCCTGTGCGTCAATGCCAAAAATAGCCCCTTACATTTTGTAAAGCCAAAAAAGACACCTTCCACCAATCACGCGCAGACACGTGGCACAAGCCGCACCTCCCACCTGCGGGAATGTCCTCCCGCAAATCCAGCCCGTGGCTCGCGAGTGGGGTCCGCGACCTGCGCTTGCCGCGCGCCCAACCCGCTGCTGGAGCCTGCCGCAGGTGGGGCTTACGGCACCCCCACCTGCCGCATGTCTGGTATGCGGGGGCTGCGGTAGCCGTGCCGCACGTCCGGCCTGCGGCCTGGCCTGGTGCGCCGATGAAATTATTGTTGCTACAGTAGTGCACTATTCTCCTAAAATCCGTGCCACCTCAAGATACGTGCCAGGTCAATTTCTTCTACAGTATTTCTCTTTTGGGTACTATTCTCCTCACAGTATGCCGTTTTCTCTCGCCCGCAAATCGCGCGCCTGCATGCGCATGCGAGACTCTCCACTTATTTAAACCCCAACCTGGTGCAGCTCCCTCCTCCCTTACTATCTCATCCCATTCACTGGTATACGTTCTCTCATTCCAGTGCATCCCAAGAATAGAGAAGAACAACGAAAGAAGATCGGAGTTTGGAGAAATTTTTGTAGGGTTTCGAGCTAAAATCAGTGGCTGTAGTAATTGAAGAAAAAAAGGATGAAGTCAAGATGTACAAGTAGAGGTAAGTAAAATTCGCATGCAAGTTGCTGATTAATTGTTTCGTTAGTCGGAAATCAGCATGTTACGCTATTTGCTATATCTCATATTTGGAAGAGATTTTTTGTTTATTTTCTGAGACCGAAAATATTAATTAGCATAATTGATATGACGATGACAATGTTAGTTTAATTTTTGGACCGAAAATAATAACGTTTTCATTATGTAGTAATTAATTAGTCAGATTGAAGTTCTCTTTATTACTATTGGTAGTCATCTTATTTTCTATGTTGACAAAATGAGTTAAATAGCAAATAATTAGTATGTTTGTAGGGTGCTATAAATTTTGATAACAATGTTGTTATTTATAATGTAGTGACCTGTGTACATATGATGATGGCTTGAAGAGTGAATTGTGGATCATATTTGTGTTGCAAAGGGAGATTGATGCATTAAACGGTGAACCACCCTTTAAGGTAATGAAATTTCACATGCAAATAATTATGTACCTCGACTATTATATTTTAAAACGTGCATATATTTTATAAAAAATTATTACAATCTAAACTGAGAAAAATAATGTCAGAAATCAAAAACATAACACATTGTAGTAAAAAAGATTTTACGCGGTGGAAAAATTCAGAAATATAGGAGTAAAGAATTACATTTTATAATATGAATAAAAAGGTTACACACAAATCACAAGTCATCTTTAGTATGAAACATACTAATCATTTCTATAATTATGAAAAAAGTATTCAAGGATGCAGAGCATGCTACACGTGAGTATGTAAAAAAAAATATCAATAGTACTAGTGAGTTATTTTGAAAGTATTATTCGTCCATATCTTATGAAATTATATTGTTAGTACATTTATTATGGTAGTAGACGAAATTGAAATGAGAATAACATATTTATATGTATTTCATGCGTACGTAGGTACAATGAATGAATTATTAGTGTTTTACGGAGGCAACGTAATACCGGATGGGCCTTGCGGGCTTGATCTGTCACAGTGCCAGTTCAAGGTAGCATGAATAGAAGGTTTGGTGGAGATTAGTTTGTCTAACCTGAGGAGATCGATACGTCGGGAGTTTGATCGAGAGACAGTGCGTAAAAAGCTTGTCATCGAGGCAGTGACATGTAGGGGTCACGATGAAGGTTCATGTGACCCCTTGTGGGAGCTACATAAGGTCACTAGCAATGCATCATGGGCTGGGTACATGAGGCTTGTTACCACTCCTGGAGCTGCGATGTATGGGCCAATGCTGTATATTCAATTTGTTGATCGTGATGAAGGCTCTAGTGCGGCTGTTGAGTTACAACTTGCCGCGATAGAAGGAAATCGTCAAATAGTCCTGGCAGCGAGGGAGGACAAACCCACGCATGAAGAAGAAGAACAGTTAGTCAGTAACGAAGATGCAGGTCCATTCTGGTTCGCCCGTGTAGACTTATCGAAGTCTTACCAACCCTGCCGAACGAGTTGGATTCAGATGAAGAGGGTGAGCAAATATCTGATGGTAGCGAGGATGATGGAGGTGACGCTGCAGGCGGTGCTCAAGTAGCTGTTGCAGAAGATATGGACGAATTGACAATACAGAACCTTGTGATCTCACGTGACGTCAATTCACGCTGGGGCTTTGATGAGAACACTCTAACGGTTGGCCAGCGCTTTCCAAGCAAGCAGGCCGTGAAGACCGCCATTACGAAGTATGCTGTCTCCATAAGTCGTGAATACAAATCAAAAATGTCAAATCCTCAATGTCTGAAGGTTGTATGCACACAACCGAATTGCCCAGCGAGAATCCGTGCGAACCAGCACGCGGGCCTTTCTAGGGATTTTAAGATAACAGTCCTGATACACCATACATGCGAGCTATCTAAGCTGTTGACGAAGCACCATAATGTGAGTGCTGCATATGTAGCTGAAAAAGTGCACCACCTAGTGTCACAAGATATCTCGGTGGGGCCAAAGGCACTGATGGCGACCGTGGCTGACGAAGTAGGTTTTCCTGTCGGCTACAGCATGGTCAGACATGCCAAACAGAAGGTGATCGAGAGGATGTTCGGTACATTCGAAGAGGGGTATAACTTCGTCCCTAGGTTGCTGCATCAGATAGCAGAAGCTAACCCTGGCACTTACATAAACAAGTTTGATAGGCCACATCCTGATGGGGTACCTAGTCAGTTCATACTTGATCGTGTATTCTGGGCCTTCAGTCAAACCATCGAGGCATTCAAGTACTGTCGTCCCGTGCTATCAATGGATGGTACATTCCTCACGGGAAAGTACAAGGGGACATTACTAATAGCAATGACAGCTGATGTAAATGATAAAGTGCTTCCAGCTGCATATGCAATCGTTGAGAGCGAGAACTCAGATAGCTGGCTCTGGTTCCTCATAAATCTAAAGTTGTCAGTTGTCAGAGATATTCCTCATGTATGCCTCATTACCGATCGCAATGCTGGGCTTCTAAATGCAATTGACACAATAAGGCATACAGTTGTTGACGAGTACAAGTGGAGTGATCTTGAATCGAGATGGTGCATGCGGCATCTAGCGGCTAATTTCTTTCAAAAGTTCCGCTCAAAGGAGCTAATGAAGAATTTCAAGAAGATGTGCATGCAGAATCAGGAGTGGAAGTTCTAGGATATCTGGAGATTATTAGAGAGTGCAATGGCCCGTTACAGCGGGGAATCGCAGGTCGAAGGTGAACAGCCAGTGCATCCCCGTGCTGCGCCCACTAGAAGAGTTCGGACTCTCTCAGAGTGGGTCAGCAAACACACTCCAGAGATTCAGAAGTGGGTGTTGGTTCATGATACGGACAGTCGAAGGTACGGCATAATGACAACAAACATGTCAGAAGGTTACAAGGCGTGCTGAAAGGTGTGCGGTGCCTCCCTATCACTGCCATCGTCGATGAATCATGGTCCTGGACTGTTAGTTACTTCGATAATAGATCCAGGGCTGCAAAAGATAACATGGAGAAAGGTAAACAATGGTCTGAAGTTATGCAGAGGTACATGGACATGAAAATTAAAAAATCTCAAAAGCATGACATTCGAGTGGTTGATGGCTTGCGGAGGAAATATGAGATCTGTCTTCGTAGGAAGCATGTTAACAGCTACGCTAGAGGTGACAGGAAGCATGAATGCAAGCTTGATGCTACTGCTTGTTCATACACATGTAACAAGCCGAAGCTTCTGCATTATCCTTGCTCACATGTGTACACGGCGTGCGCACACTTGAAACAGGCTTCGCAACAATATGTCTCACCATACTTCAATATTCACCATTTGCTTGCCACATGGAGCAGCGAGTTCTACTCATATGGCATTGATATGAGCTATAGGGATGTATGGCCTGGACAATGGGAGTGGGTGCCGAATGCAGCATTGAAGCAGCAAAAGAAGGGTCGACGACATACTCGGCGATTCAGGAATGACATGGATGATAGCCAAATTGGAGAACCCCGCAAGTGTTCAATATGCAGGAGCGCTACACATAGGAAGAAGGATTGCCCGAACAAGCCAAGTGCGTCTACCCGTACATAGTATAAGATAATATGTCATCAAATTTCCTTCAACGAAAATGTGTTTTATCTATGTATTGTCACGTTTAACTGCTAGTGTTGTAACATATTTTACATTTGTATTGTTCCTGTTTAACGAAGATACTTGTGATGTACACGTAAGTAATGTATTATTTTATTTACATGTAGTGCATGTCGATCTCCTATAGTTAAGTTATGCAGATTTGCCTGACGTTTTTTGGCTGCAGGACGTGGCTGCACTACCGGAACTACTGGAGCATTATTACAATGATCACCATCGGTGCCACTCTTGGCTGCGAAGTGAGGTCGAAGTTCCACCAACGTTCACGTTAAGGGTTCCAAGGTCACACTAGGCACTTGATGACCGGTTCGTTCCATTCCTACGAGATACAGGGCTCCTGCCATTCGCTAGGATGATGTCGACTGACCACTCTTTCACTTTGGACTCGTCTCTGTTGACTGCTCTAGTCGACAGGTGGAGACCTGAGACTCACACTTTTCACTTCCGTTGGGGAGAGATGACGATCACTCTACAAGATGTTTCCATGATCATAGGGTTGCCCGTTAGCGGAGAAGCAATAGTTCCACCTCCTAAGAGAGTTGACTGGATGGAGCACTTGGCTGAAAGATTTGGTGCGGAGATTCCAAGAACGGAGAAAGGAGAGCTTTCGCGTGGTGTCCCAAAGACCTGGCTTAGGAGGTTTGACACATGCCCGATGGATGCTATGAAAAAGTTGTTAGGACGCATTTGGTTGCGTATTTGCTATACCTGTTCGGTTGGTTCATGTTTCCAAGTTCAAATGGTCACATAGTGTACGCAAGCAACATACACCTTGCAGAGGCTTTGGCCGATGCTCCACTAGGGGACGCTCCTCAATACAGCTGGGGATCTGCAGTACTCAGTGCTACGTATAGGGGTTGTGTGACGCAACATCCCGTACGAAGGGCAAACAGCTGGTACTTTGCGTATGCCATTCTTTACTTCAGCTGTGGTCTTGGGAGCACTTCCCTGTTGGACGGCCCCAGATAATTGAACCAATCCACCTGTATCCAATGGGGCTGAGCGCTATAGATGGGCCGACTATGGGGACTCGGTGGACAGGTGCCACTTTTACTTGGGCTCAGGACCTGTCCGCGCGTTGCTACCCAATGTACCACCAGGAGTTCAAGATGATGGACCACAGTGGGGTGATATGGTTCACATGGACAAATGACCATATTGGTAGTGTAGCACCTCATGGTTTGTCCATCCAGTGCAGAAGGGACGTACATTACTGGCTAACGACATGTCACCTAGTATTCTCTAACATGGTAGAGCCATATGCACCCCAACGTGTCATGAGGCAGTTTGCGCTATTCCAGCAAGTGCCCCCTCCAGCTAGCAGACAACTGGAGAAAAAAATCCATGAGTACTTTTTGAAGTTCGCAACTATTATATGCTTGTTAGTGTTTTTAGTGTACTTACTGGTGATTTTCGTATTTGAAATGCAGACAGGGTAAGAAAGGCAGGAAGGACGATGATTGGAGAATGACACAACGTTCGTGGAAGGAAATGTGGGACAACTTGGCTGCACAAGAGATCATCCCAGAACTAAGATAGATAATTTGTGACACTCAGCTTACGCATGTTATGTTTTGCATGTCAGTGACTAACATTACCTTAAATGTAGGTAGTACGACGACTACCTGCGGTGGTACGTGCCAAGGACCCACGCTAGGCTCACATGTCCTCCACCCGAGAGACGAGCAACCATTACACATGCTGATCAACTACAGATGGGGATGGATCGGTACCAAGCTTCACGTCGTGACGACACGGTAATATTAAAGAATTTTTTGATGAATTTGATAAAAAAGCACATCTCGACGAGTAGAAGTAACCTTGCATATGCAGTTCTATCGGGCCTTGCGGATCCACGATACCGCAGCATCCGAACTTCGCACCGGCCGTCATCGTGACCATCCCCTTTACCGAAAGATAAAAGACATGTACGAGGATGCGAAAGGGATTCTCAAGAATTTGAGTTGTGGTAGGACAGACGACATACTACCGCATGCTTTAAACATGCTGGAAGTACGGTCGGCACGACCAAGTGAGGCAGTAGATACACGTGCCGCTTCAAGACGTCGAGAAGTAAGCCTTTTTCAATGTTTGAAGTTAACTTAGTCCATTATTTCTGCGTGAGTACATAAATTGAATCGAACTACTGACATTTAACAGTCCGACGTGCGTGGGGACACTTCACTCTTGAGGATATCCTCTAGGCGAGTTGGTAGAGGACTGCAGGTACGATAAATTTAGCACACAGACTCATTCAACCTAATTACATATATAAATTTGTAGTACACAATCATCACATGTTTGACATAGTACGACTCGGCGCACGAGCAAGGCCAGATGTCAAAGAGAGGTGCAGCTCGAGAGGTATGCCTTTGCTAACAAAGCACAAGTTTTCCATATATCGTTAGTATGATATTTTGCGTATACGTTTTCCTAACTTCTGTAGTTGGACGTACGTGCGGACACATCACACATGGTAACGTCGTCTACGCGAGCTCCTCGAGGACTTCAGGTGCACTTAATTTTGTGCATATTAGTATTATACAAATGATGAGGTTAAAAATAAGTACTAAGCGATTATCAAATTTGTATGTAGTTCGACATGGGTTCGCCACAAGAACAGGCACAGGGGTCTCAGGGAGGTCCATTTAGTCAGGTATGTAATGGTACATTTTTTAAGTTACGTGCAGCAGTTGTACCTTAAATTAAATTTTCAATAATATTTCTAAATTTTTCTAGACAATGGACCACATTGATTCGCCACTCGACGATTGTAGCTTTGCTGTCCAGACCCCATGGATGCAACCTACACTTCAGTACCAATCCCTAGTTGAAAGAGGAGGTTACGAGGCTGGTTTGTCCCACGACCCGAGCAACGATTGGGTACAAAATTTATTTGGACAGTATCAGATTGCTCATAGCCAGATTCCTAGTCAACCAAAACCTACTCAGGAGACTCAGGAGACTCCCTGCTACAGCCTCCGGACTAACCCGGTGCCGCACGAACAATTCACTTTCCCCTCATATCACATGCCGCCCAGACAAAAGAGGGGAAGAGGTCGTTGATTAGTCACCCTATTTAGTGGTTTCACATAATTGTACTACTCTACTTTGTTGTTTGAACTACTCCCATCAAGTAATAAGATCTTTTATTCGAACTTATAGTCTTATTCGATAAAAGTACTAAACCAGAGCAGACAGTTTATAGTCTTTCAATAACTTACCAAAGATTTAAAATTTGATAATTTAACTTACCAAAGATTTAAAATCCACAACCAAACTGTATGTTTATCTTCTCTATTTTCTCACTTCTTTAGATGCAAGCGAGGAACACTAGGTAGCCAAGAGAGTTTAACGTAGGTAGAAAGCTCTACGGGATGAGGTGTGAGGACAAATGATGTCGTTTATATAGAATGAGTACAAGAAAATAGTGCAACACTGCTGCAAAAAATTGACAAGAAAATAGTGCAACACTGCTAAAAAAATTGACAGGAAAATAGTGTAACACTGCTGCACATGGTACTAAGTACTGTTGTTGCTCTTCTCTGCTCTTGACATGAGGAGCACAAGAATGGGAGATGGGAGAACGTACAGACTGCAAATGGAATTATGAGAGCGAGCTGCACAACCCCTTCATTTAAAATGACTGCTGCCATTGCTTCAACAGTTCCGACAAGACTACACACTGCTAGGTCTAATCACAACAGCGTAAAAATATCACGCGAGAAGAGCTAAATCCAAGCACCGCGAGATGCCTGCGTACGCAAATTCTGAGACAAACTTCACTGATTTTGAGATGAACAGTGACCAAACAGGAAATATACTGTACAAAAGTTTGCTTTGCACTGATTTTGAGATGGAATCTTGCTTTGCACAAAAGTAATGAATCAATATTGGGCACATTGTGTACTGGCATTGTGGAAAGGATCGAATACAACATGAATCATTCTTCTTGGATAGCTACACGACTGGAACATACTGTAAAATTATGTTAACTAGACGAGTCAAAAACCTTAAAAATCAGACACTTAAAATTGGACAACATCCAAGGTCTAACAAACTAGGGTCAATATATATGTAGAGTACAACTAGTCCGCTGTCTGGTCCTCAAAAAGATGAATCGCAGAACATAACGGTAGAACCCTAGAACACATCCAGCGCGCAAAAAACAGCAGGGAGACCGTCGGACCCGCAGGTGGGACCCGCGGCGGGTGCGGGAGGCAGGGTTCACGGGCCCCACCCGTGGGCCGCGCACCGGACATGCGGTAGGTTTATGCCGCAGGTCCCAGGTGCGGCATGTGCCAGGTGTCGGCCTCCGAGCAAGTTATGAGATCTTTTTTGGCTTTACTTTTGAGAAGGGGCTAATTTTGGCACTAACCTGCGGGAGGGGGCCAAAATCGCATTTTCTCCTGAACTTTCGTCACCTGTGATTCTTCGCGTACGGTGAGATACTCCTCGATTCTCTTCTCCCTCACCATCTACTCACTTTTTAAGTGTTTCCCCTCATCCAATTTTGAGCTCTCACTACCGTAGCTCTCTTTCGCTCTATTGAGCCGCCGCCTCCTGTAGCTCACCATTCATCACTGTGTTATGCCCCTTGTCCGACGCCTCCATAGGCTTCGAAACACAGTCCCGATTCTATTTCCGTTGTCAGCGCTCACCATCTCTTCTTCATTGTCGGTGAGCCCAATGACTACCATGGCTAGCCTCCATCCTCTTTTTCCCTCTCTATCTCTATACAAAGGATGAATAGAGCACTAATGTCTCTTCCTTTCTCCCTCTTATCTCTTTCTCGATACAATAAAGAAGGCGCCCCTTCTCTATTCTTCTCCCTCTCTGCTTTTTCCTCTACAGAGAAGTAGCTTGTTTGCCTCTACAGTAACTAGTAGCAATCCCTTCTCCTTTTATCTCTTCTCATTGCATAGACATGAATCAATCAAGCACTCAACTCCAGCACCGTGTACCACCACACAAGATGCGAACATGAACAGTGGTCGTTGATCATCAATGATTCCATCTGCAATGTTGATAATATCATCGCCATCATGTACCCTTACATAGACTTTTCCCTCTTTTGGCAAATATCAGATTTTATTCTGTAAACCTTGTGCCTTCATCAACCCTCGTTGCTATTGACTTTCGCTGAACAATTATCAATGCCATGCACAATAGGTTGTTTGAGGACGCCTGCTCCTGGGCACAACAATTAAGTTGTGTTGTCAGTTCTAATGGCCATAACCCTTGGTTCTTGATATTGATCCTTCATCTTTAGACCAAATCTGCTCCATTGATGCCATCTTGATCATACACCAAAATTATCAACTCTAATCCTTGGTAGTTGTTATCGATCCTTTGATCCTTAACATATATTATAACTCCTTTCTTACGGGAATCACCTTCATGTTGATTGCCGCAGTCACCAACTGCATAGCTTTGGCATGTAACTCGTTAGTTGGGAGGGGGGCACATTGACCATCGACATGATTGGATCATTCATTGCCGACCCTCCATGCATGATAAGTGTCTTCGCGCTTGACGGCACATGTCTGACATAAACCCCTTAACCCTAAAGACATCCTCCAGCCATCAATGTTATTAGCAGGTCGTTCATCGTTGCAACCTATTAATCCGAACCTGAGGACATCAATATGCTCTTCCTAGGCTCTGCAATTGTAACAACCCAATTTTCTCAATATTTTAAAACCTCTTAATTACCTTTAGTTAAGAGAGCAAATTGTGCTTTTACATGGATAAATAAGCTCAACAAGACTTTCCATAAATATGGAGGCTTTGATTTGAAGTAAGTCCAACTCAAACTAAATATTGGTTTATGTTTGATTTTGGAATTTATCTGATTTTGGGTCATGCCCACCTCTTCTTTTATCACTTTTCTTCCTATCCCTTTCCCTTCTCTTTCCTTTTTCTACTCTTTCTTCTCTTTCCTTCTTTTCCTTTGCTTTCTCCTTTTTCTTCCCTTACCAGTCAAACTGACCGACCGTCGTGCCATGCCCTTGTCTGAGACGGGCTCAGATTCGAGTCCGAGTTGGACTCCTCCCGGGCCGTTGCTGCCGCTACCTTTCGTGCCAAGGCAAGGGCCAAAACCCTAGTCTTGCGCCTATAAATAGAGGGGCAAGGCCCCCTCTCTCTGCCTCACCTTGACACGCCTGCCTCCTCCTTTGCCAAGCCTTGCTACCACCTCTGCTCGACGCACCGCCATCGCGCTGCCTTGCCGTCGCACACTGCCGGTGAGCTCTGTGGCATTTTCTCTCTCTACCGCGTGTGCGCTCGCGCATCTACCCTATATGGCTGTGCCATCTACCCCTTTTCCGAGTGCCACCATCACGTCCTCATCTACCCTAGATGGTCGTCCCATCTACCTCTTTCTCTTAAGTCGCAACCGCCTCCTCGTTGCTGATCACCGCGTGCCGAGCACCTCCTACTTTCCCTCGCTGTCCCCTAGCTGTGCTGCCTCCCGCCATCGATCACTGCCCGCAACCTCACCCAAGCCGGGCTACTGCTGGCATGCCCATCAATTCATGCCACCTCCACAAACCTTGTAGAGTTGTTTAATGCCTACCTACAATACCACCTACTCCAGTAGAGCTAAACCCTAGTTCCACCCATCTTGCCACCTCAAATCCTAATTTTTCCAAAACCCTCATTCCTTCTCCGTTGTGCCTATACCATCTATTCCTTTTCCACTATCCTCAACTTTGTTATCTATGCTTTTTTGTTCTTTCCATACATAGCTTTGATTTTATCTGATCTTAATTTTGAGTTATTGCTTCTTATTGGATGTTGTTCTGAGATATTGCAATACAAAAACATGTAGATTCGAACATGCCGGAGGAGTTCTAGGAGCAACTGGAGAGAGAGTTTCATGGAAGTTTTGAGGAAGGCAAGTCACCTTTGATCATATAGAACCTACTATTTTCAAACTATGATTTTAGTTGTCGACTTATGCATGCACATTAGTGTAGCAAATACTAGTGGGGTAGGAAGCCTATCTCCATGTATTATTACCTCCACCTATATGCAGCCAATACCTTTTTTACCCTATTCCTAAACCTAGGATGGTTCAACTTAACATTAGCAATGCTAGTGCTAATCATGTGTGGCGTACCCGGTTTTAAGACCGGATAAACCCTTGTGTTCACTGTATCGATCCCTGGATCAATAGTCGATACACACAAGTACTTGATAACATAACCATGCCATACATCGTTCATTACAATATTCAGCCATACTTGGTCTTTTATTTGTACAAGCCGGGCCTATTGGCCGAATTAAACAACAGCGGAATGAAACACGGTAGATAGACCATCGGTATGCCGAACCATAGGCAACTGACTGGTATTCCTCCTCTTCGTCTGGCCACATAACAAGCCAGGTGAGTACATTGAATGTACTCGCAAGCACTCCGCCAGGGAGTTTATTACGGATATGAGCATGCTCGGAAATAACCAAGAAATTGGCTCTACCCTAAGTTTCATGTTGTGCGAGAAAGTAAGTTTGCATTTGCAATAACTAAATAGATGTAAAAGCGATTTTAACAAACATCTCGACGTAGCGAGATGAGGTACCTGCTTGAATCACTCTACCCGCTACAACGGGGAGTTCATCTCTGTGCTTTCCGCTACAACGGCAAAGCATAGTACTCGCCCGGTTCCTCAGGGAGACACCGCTCACCTCTTACTTACGGGGGTACCAACGACAATCACCCGGTTCCTTAGGGAGACACAGCTCACCTCGTACTTACGGGGATTCTAGGGTTTGCCCGAGTCCACGGGAAACCCCTTCTTCACTCTTCCCACTACAACGGGAACTTGGCATGCTGCCCTGCGAACACGACGGTTCGCGTCCTTGAACCCATATCCCAGAAACCTTTTTGGGGCTTAGAAAGCCAGTCTACTATAGTGTGGCCTAACCAAGTTCGTCCATGACCGCGGACACGGCTATTCGAATAGTTTTAACCCTCTGCAGAGGTGGTACGGCTTTACCCACACGATGTAGGTCACCCTGGGCATACCGTGCACTGCATACTACCAGAGCTAGTACAACGAGACTCTTCGCCGGTGTGAACCCAGCCATGAACCCGTCCGAAGGACATGTCCCAAACCTAGCTTGAGTCAGTATCATCGCTACAAGAAGGTTGGTGTTCCAACTTTGTGGCGAACAATGCCTCGCTAAACTGCTGTATTTGTTCTCTACAGGGGTTATACTACCCCATCTGCACACTACTAACTGCCCACGGGTTCATGCTAGTTCAGGCCGGGTACTATGTCAAGTCCTTCCCACAAAGGACATGTGGCCGCACGGTAAGACTTGGCCAAACGGCACTTAAGATCGGTCCTTAAGTGATTCGAGAAGGACTCCACTCCACTCCCATAAACGGGCAGCGAGAACCACGACGGGCCTTACCTCGCTCTTTAACAAACTCCCTGCTTTCACCCGTCATTACCGACCCGGATCAAAACTTCTCCATTTTCGGCTTGGTTTCACAGAACCATTTACGGTAAAACATACCAACCCATGGCTATGCTACCTTCAAACACCTCTGGACACGACGGTCCGTTTCTCAAAAGTTCACCACATAAAATATGGGGTGCTATTACTTTTCCTTTTTAAAACCCTAATTTTTCTACGGTAGGGCTAAGCAGGTATAGATGTATATACACTACCTTAAGTTTTTCGATAGCATTTCCGGAATACGTAGTCCTTAGGGCTACAAGGAGTTCAGGGTCAGACTAGGGTTTTCTAAGCATCGGCATAGCTACGCTACATAAAATAACAACTATAAAACATAGCATGCATGTTTCGAAATTAAAATATCATTTCGTAAATCTAGGTTACAACATGATCAAGGGCGGAGAGCTTGCCTGGCAGTTCTTGGCTCAGTTCCGGACGCGGGGATGCTTCGGGTTCTTCCTGGCGGACGTACCTCACACCGTCAACTACACGATCGGAAAACTTCGAATAAGAATCATTATGACGGAAATCAATGAAGGAATTTCACAGCGATCAGCATGCATGCATCATAGGTTTCATGATGTTTTCAAAATGGATCATCTTGCTTGGGTGTTGATTGAGTGTGTATAACTGATGCATGAACTCCTAGGGGTTAGGGTTTTTTTAGGTTTTACGATGCCCTTTCATCTTCGAACTATGCAACATGTGGATGAGTACAAATACATGCATGAGCTCTGGATCCTAACATGTTTTCGAAGGGTTTAACCTGATGGAGTGATGTTAAGAGAATATATACATGCATGAAATTAACATTAGAGTTTCTAGGGTTTTAACACGGTTCCTTATTTTCGGACCAAGCGACAGGTATGGTTGCATATATGCAAATGCAAGATTGACCTAGGTTCCGGAGAGTACATAAAGGAGATAACATGCTAAGGGTTCTGAAATAGATTAAAATTTCAAAAGAATTTGAAAAGGAGTTTAAATGTTATTTAAATTTGAATGCATACTAAACTATGGACTGCACAGAGAGAAACATTTGGATTTTTGGAAAGTGGTCTATATCAAAAAGCTGGGAAATAATATTTGGAACAACTTTGCTTTTGGGGGTTTTCAGAGAATCAGCTCGGATCTGGGTGAACCGGCCGGACCAGAGAGGAGTTTGGTTCTGCAGAGAACCGGCTGGTTTTCCCACTCCAGAGGGTGACGTCGAAGGCGGGGAGTCGGCGTCGGCTTCACTTAACCTGACATGGGGGGTCCCGCACGTCAGCTGCAGTGGGGCGAAGCGGTATGCGAGATTTAAATAGGGCTCAGGTCCCACGGGTCAGCGGCAGCGAGATAGCGCGCGAGGGAATAGGGTTCCGGCGGGGCTGACTCGATTCTGGCGAGGCTCCGGCGAGAGCAACGGTGAGAAATTGTGGGAGATTTAGGGGAAGGGAAAGAGATTGGCCGGCACCTATGGATTCCAGAGGAGATGGGGAGCTCGTTTTTATGGTTAATGGGTTCGCGCGCTTGCTGGAGACAAGGTCCCGTCGCGGTCCAGAACGGAGGCGGCAGTGCAATGGTGGCTGGGGAATTCCAGTGAGCTTCAGCTGCAGAGGAAACTTTGAGGAGGTTAGAGGAGGCTCCAGAGAGCTTAAGGAAGGAGAGAAAAGGAGAATCCTTCACTGGGGCGGTTCGATTTTACTCGGGAACAGCGGCGACTACTGGTGGTCGTGGGAGGTAGGAGAAGAATCGGTGGCTGCTCAGGGAAATTGGTGGGATTGGGGAGCTCCAGAGGAGGAAGATGAAGCTGGGCATGGTGTCTGCAAAGCTCAGGTGGCCTTTAAATAGGCGGTCGTCGGAGCAGGTGAGTAATGGCCGCGGGGCCTTGCAGTTCCCGGCGTTGAGAGGAGGCGGGGGCCAGGTCAGCGCTGCGCAGAGCTCGGAGATGGCCAGGGGGTGGCTGCGGTGTACTGGCGGAGCTGACCGACGACTGAGACCGAGGGCAACGCGGGGCTGCCACTGCCGAGCGGCATGGTCATGCCCGTGGGCGCGCCCAGGGCAGGCCAGTGCCTGTCCCAACCGGCATGGGCTTGCACACGTGTGCCTGAGCGTGTTTGGGGGTGCCTGGCAATGTCAATGATGAATAAGCGATTGGATAAGATGGTGAGGTGAGGTGTTGGCTCAGAATTAAGCAGAGAAAGGGTGGGTTAAGCCTTGCCATTGCCGGCATGAGATGACAAGGGGTTGAATCCCTGTGGATTTAGACTTAGCACTGAGGAGATACGATGAAGACAGGGTCCTGAGCTATGCTGAGATTGCTGGCAAGCTTCTGGAGCAAGTGGTTGGCAGCTGAGTTTAGATTTATGGGGAGAAAGGGATTTTGCACCAGGTGCTCGATGCTTGCCCTGGCAGAAATTTGTACTGGAGGTAGAAGTGTTTTTACATATTTGGAATAAGGGTACTGAGAGGAGCATTGTGTAATTTTACTGGAATTTTCTGAGCAAGGAATGGAGGGGTTGCAATTCAAAGGGGAGTTTTGACCAAATTTTGATTTTGAATGGAATTCAAAAATTTTGAACTAAAATTCAAGTTTTATTTCATGGTTAGTTGAAGAATGGTCTCAAGGAGCTTCTGGACTTTTTCTAGACATTTTGGAGAAATTAAAATGCATGTGATAACACTTTTTGATTTTCTGATTGCGAGAAAACCTAATTAGGGTTTAGGACGACAGGTTGGATTTTGGGGCTTTGGACGACGGCAAGACTGCGGTAGGGTACAGGGAAGGTTGGATTTCATGTTTGGGGGTTTGGGAGTAGGTTTGGGTAGGTTGCCACATAGCGCTAGGGTTCGGGAGTGTCGTGTGTGTATAGAACGTGTGTCCGATTAGGGTTTAATATTTTATGCACATGCGATGATCATGCAATGCCAGGCTCGAGGAAAATGAAACTCCGATGACTCGAAGCTATGGTTGAAACATCTACACACACATATACGTGTCTGTAGGGTTTCAGGTTTTCCGGGAAAACCTGATGAGAAAAACAGGGTGTGACAAACCTATCCCCCTTAAATCGAATCTCGACCCCGAGATTCTACAGATGGAAGGAGGTGAGGGAACTTTTCCGGCAGAAAATCTTCTCGCTCCCAAGTTGCTTCTTCTTCTGTGTGGTTGCTCCACTGAACCTTGTAAAACTTGACAACTTTGCTCCGGGTGCGTCGTTCTTGACTTTCAAGAACGCGTGTGGGTTGCTCCACATAGGTAAGATCCTTGTCAATGTTGAGGTCCTGGTATGGCACTTGCTGGATAGGTGGTTCCAGACATTTCTTTAACTGAGACACGTGGAAAACGTTGTGCACTTCTAATAACTCCTGAGGTAGCTCTAGCTGATAAGCGACTTCTCCTCTTCTTTCCAAAATCTTGAATGGTCCAACAAATCGTGGTGCTAGCTTTCCTTTGACGTTGAACCGTTGAGTACCTTTGAGAGGGGTCACTCGAAGGTAGACAAAATCTCCAGGTTTGAAGGTGATGTTACGTCGCTTGGAATCGGTGTAACTCTTTTGCCTTGATTGAGCAGTTTTCAATCGGTGTTGGATAAACTTTACTTGTTCTTCTGCCTCTCGAAGGATATCAGGGCCGAGGGTCTTCCCTTGGTCAGTTTCTGTCCAATTGAGGGGCGTCCGACATTTTCTTCCGTAGAGAGCTTCGAATGGGGACATTTGAAGACTTGCTTGATAACTATTGTTATAAGAAAATTCTGCATATGGCAAGCATTCCTCCCAACTTTCTCCATAGGTCAGAACACAGGCTCTCAGCATATCTTCCAAAATCTGATTCACCCGTTCCGTTTGCCCATCTGTCTGCAGATGATATGCGGTGCTGAATGCTAGACGGGTTCCCAGGGCTTCGTGCAGACTTTCCCAAAATCGTGAGGTAAATTGGGTGCCTCTATCCGAGATGATCCTCTTTGGGACACCGTGTAGGCTGACTATCCGATTGAGGTAGAGTTTGGCTAACTGGTCTCCTCGATAGGTAGCCTTAACTGGTAGGAAGTGGGCGACTTTGGTCAGCCGATCGACGATGACCCATGTGGAGTCGTTCCCTTTTCTTGTTCTTGGTAGTCCGGTAATGAAGTCCACACCGACTTCATCCCATTTCCATTCGGGTACCTTGAGGGGTTGAAGTAGTCCTGCGGGCTTCTGATGCTCAGCTTTGACACATTGGCACATATCACATTTGGCAACGTAATCGGTTATTTCCTTCTTCATTTTGTGCCACCAGAACTTATCCTTTAGGTCTTGGTACATCTTCGTACCTCCTGGGTGAATAGAATACCGTGAGTCATGTGCCTCTTTTAGGATTATCTCCTTTAGCTTATCACAGGCAGGTACGCACAATCGTCCTTCGAACCATAGGGTACCCTCACTATCCTTCGTAAACTTGGATAACTTTCCGAGTTCTACCTTTTCCCGTATGCTCTTCATACTATCATGCCCCTTCTGGGCTTCTTTAATCTGATCTAGCAAGGACGGTGTCACTTCCAAATTTGCGAGAGTTCCATGTTCGACGGGACTTGTATCATGGTTTTCCTCCCCTTTGAGGGATTGGACCTTCTTATTCTTTTTCGGGACTTTTCTGCTAAGCGCATCAGCTACCACATTTGCTTTTCTGGGGTGGTAGTGGATGCCTAGGTCATAGTCCTTTATTACTCCATCCATCTTCGTTGTCTCATGTTTAGATCGGACTGAGTGAAAATATACTTTAAGCTCTTATGATCCGTATATATTTTACAGCGGTTACCGATGAGGTAATGCCGCCAAATTCTGAGGGCATGCACTACTGCAGCTAATTCCAAATCATGCGTTGGATAATTTGCCTCATGTGGATGGAGCTGTCGAGATGCGTATGCGACTACCCTTCCTTCTTGCATGAGTATGCTCCCGAGGCCGTGTCGGGATGCATCACAATATATATCAAAGCTCTTGTGCAGATCTGGCAGCGTTAGTACTGGCGCTGTAGTTAACCTCTTCTTTAGTTCTTGGAAACTTTCCTCGTACTTTTCCGTCCATTCAAACTTCTTATCCTTCTTGAGCAACTGGGTCATCGGTCGGGCGATCTTAGAGAATCCTTCGATGAATCGGCGGTAATATCCAGCTAATCCTAAGAAGCTGCGAACTTCCGTCATGGTCACGGGTGGTTTCCAATCAAGCACGGCTTGAACTTTGCTGGGGTCAACTGCAATGCCACCAGCAGATACTATATGTCCGAGGAATCCTACTTCCTTTAGCCAGAATGCACATTTGCTAAACTTAGCGTAAAGTTGATGTTTCTGGAGCTTCCTCAAAATTAGGTGCAGATGTTTCTCATGCTCTGCGTCCGACTTGGAGTAGATGAGGATGTCATCTATGAATACCATGACAAACTTGTCTAGATATTCCATGAACACGCTGTTCATGAGGTTCATGAAGTAGGCGGGTGCATTTGTCAAACCAAATGGCATCATCGTATACTCGTAGAGTCCATACCGTGTTGTGAAGGCGGTCTTTGGAATGTCTTGCGGACGAATCTTCAGCTGGTGGTATCCAGATCGTAGGTCTATTTTGGAGAAAACTTGTGCTCCATTCATTTGATCAAACAAGTCATCAATCCTTGGCAATGGGTACTTGTTCTTGATGGTGACATCGTTTAATGCCCGGTAATCTATGCACATTCGCAGGGTTTTATCCTTCTTCTCCACAAATAACACTGGAGATCCCCATGGTGATGTGCTGGGCCGAATAAATCCTTTTTCCTCTAATTCTTCCAGTTGTTTCTTTAATTCTTCCAGGTAGTTAACAGACATTCGGTAAGGTCTTTTTGCTATTGGAGCAGTTCCTGGTACTAGCTCTATTGCAAATTCCAGGTCCCGGTCTGGTGGCATACTAGGTAATTCCTCAGGGAACACATCTAGGTATTCTCGGGCCACTGGTACTTGTTCTAAGCTTAGCTCCTCTAGATGATTCAAGGTGCTGTTCTGCAGCTGTGGGAGGTTAGCCACAAAGTTTACTGTGGTGCCTTCGGTATTGGTCTAGGTGATAGTTTTGCTACCAAAGTCTATGGCACCTTTATTTGCAATTAACCAGTTGGTGCCTAGGATCACGTCAATACCTTGTGATCCCAAAATTATCAAATCTGCCCAGAAGTCTATCCCCCTTATGCGGATGCTAATATCCTTGCAATGGTATTTAGCTTCGATTTCAGCCCCGGGGGTTCGAACAATCATAGGTTTGTTCATGCGACAGAATGCAAGTTTATTGTCCTCGGCGAATTTGCGAGACACAAAGGAATGCGATGCTCCAGAATCGAATAGAACAATAGCCATAACTGAGTTAACGAGAAACATACCAATGGCTACGTTGGGAGCTTCCTGGGCTTCTTCTGCGTCGATATGGTTGGCATGCCCCCTGTTCGCGCCCTGGTTTCGGGAGATGTAGCTCTTGGTGGTCATGTGACGCTTCTGGGGGTGTCCGGTGGCAGTTACACCTTGGGAAGAAGGGTTCTGGCGCTTCTTCAGGCATTTGCTGGCAAAATGCCCGGGTTCTCCACAGTTGTAGCAGTTTCGGTTCTCAGAGTCCCTTCCAGGACCTGCGGAAGAGCTGTTAGAAATTTTGCTGTTGGAGGGGGCATGGTACTGAGGGCGTGGAGCAGTCTTGTAGCTCTGGGGTTTGTTGGATTGGTGACTGGAACGCTTCTCATACTTGACGCGTTGCGGAGGGCATTCAGTTATTGCCCATCGGCTCTTCTTACGCTTGCGGATATCACTTAAAGCATTGCGCTTTCCCTCGAGTATGAGCGCCTTGTTCACTAGGTCTTGTAGGTCTGCATGCTCTTGGATCGCCAAATGACATTGGTACACCTCTAGCAGTCCATTTAAGAATTTCTCCACCTTCGATTCTTCATCGTTCATATCTGATCCAGCATATCGGACCAATTGGTTAAACTTATGAAGGTACTCTGTTACAGTCATGGAGCCTTGCTTCAGTGCTAGGAACTCTTGCTTCTTGATCCCAATTAGTCTGGCGGGGATGTGATGTTTGCGAAACCGGTCTTTGAAATCACTCCAGATAATGGTTTTCGCTCCGGTTTGCTGTTTACAGAAATTTTCCCACCAGGCAGCGGCGGGACCATGCAGGTATTGCGAAGCAAACAGAGCCTTGTCGTCTTCGTCGCAGTGGGCTACTTCCAATTTGCTTTCGATGACGCGTAGCCAATCATCTGCGTCTAAAGGTTCAACTGAGTGAGTGAAGATAGGCGGGGAGGTTCGCTGAAATTCTGAGAGTTTGTTTGAGGATCCTCTTCCTCCTGCTCCGCTGTTTTGTAAGAGTTGTCTTATGTTCTCTTGACTGTCTTGGCGGTTCTGCTCCATCATCAATAACATCTGGGCCAGGGTATCCTTCATTTCTGGAGGATGAGGTAAAGGTTGTTCTGCTTGGCCGTTGGCGGGTTCCTGTTCTGGTGGTGCGGTTGGTCCTTGCGGTGGCTCTTCTCGTCCTGTTCCTCCTGACTTGCGTTGTTCATGAGGACGTGGTGTTTTTCGCTGGGACACTGAGGGCTGGGAACTTGATGAGCTTTTGGTTTGCTCCTTTGCTTTGTTAGCCTCGGCGTACGGATCTGACTCACGGACAGACTCTTCCCGGCTAGCTGAGGGTCTCTTTCCACTCATCTTGAAACTGCAACAAGAATAGATAAGAGGAAACCAAGATAAGAGCTATGTAGGTAAGGGGGAAGTTCAGGGGTTTGGTGTCGCACAAGAACGAACAAAACACTGCGCCGTAGCGCTATAGCAGTGGGGGGTTATCCCACCAAGCAGCAATAACTTAGAAGAAAAGCACTGCATTACATACGGATGGGTGTCTAGGGACACTCATCCAACATTCATATTCATACAAGTGCCTATGGCACGGGGCTATGCCCTAATACAATACAATAAAATACATGCTTCATAGGCTCCGGAAAGGTACTTTCTTAAGAGCCACGATCTAGTCCACTTAGTTACATCCAAGTGGGCAGGCTGGGATGGATTGACTCCGACACGGGCATCTCCGTCCTCGGAGGGGATGGGCGTGCTGTGAGGAGTGACTGGGATATTCCTACGATGATGCGCGGCCCTAGAGGCTGCCGCACGCGCGATGAATAGTCCCAAGTACTCCGACGGCTGGACATGCGTGTGGCTGATGCCATTGGCGACCGGCACTCCGAGCAAGGGTGGACCCACCGGTGCTGGGCGTTGGTAGACGAGGTGGTGGAGTCATGGGAGGAAAGCTGAGCATGCAACTGGACGATGGTTTGCCGGGTCAGAATCAAGGAGTCGGCAAGCCGGATGAGCATGTCATGCTGGGCGACGAGATAGCGGGTCAGGTGGATCACCGCTAGGTCTTGCTCCGATTGGGTGCTGGCGAAGATGGCGTCTTCACCGATAGCACGGCTAGGGTAGAAGTGGAAGGCACGCCGGTTCACACTCGGAACCAAGTGGCGGAGGCGGGAAATGGCTTCCCAAGCGGCCATTAAGATAGCCATGTTGGGGGATGGCATGGATCTCCCAGAGAATTGGAAAGCTGGGGCGCCCTGGGAGTCGGCTTGGTAGATGTGCACTTCCGCCCAGTATGCGTTGGCGATGTCGACGGACTCCTCCTTGAAGACGTCGTACTCCGGCCGCTGTGTAGCTCTGAGGGCTCGCCGAGCGATGGTCCACAAAATATCGGTGAACCCTGGGAGGTTGGCTGCGGTAGTCTCGAAAAAGAGCGTACCGTGAGGCATGGTTTTATCTTGGGCAATGGTGGTAAGGAGTAAGAAGAGAAGTGCTAGGGGAGCTGTTGGTTTGGTTGGGAAGGCAGGTAAGAGTGGGGAAGATAGCTGGTTGGAGGGCTTTTTATAGCCAGGCAAGAAGCTTCTGGTTTCCAGAGGGAAGGACATCTGTCCAACCTTTGGGGACAGGGGGTACTGTGGGTGCACGGCTTATTAAAGAGGTGCAGCGGAGGGATAAGACAGCTTAGCGGGATTCGCGGTCTTGCAAATAGTCACAGGGTTTGTTTTGAAAGTACTAGACCTAGACGCCCTTTTATTAAAACAAGGGGGCACGGTACCACGCCTACTAGCGTGTCTTGCCGCACATGATACAGACAGGAGTACAGTACAAGTTCCTATGGACCATAGTCCATTACTACTACATACAAGCAACGTCTACTTATTTATGTACATGAATACATGGCGCATTGTAATAGATACAATGGGCCCTAGGGGTCTACACTACGGGCTGCACGTCCTCTTCGGCTTCCGCTTCGGCTGGCTCCCTTTCTTTTGGGTCCTCCTCCGAGTCATCTTCGTCTTCAGCGTTGTTCGCTGCCTCGGAAGTTGTGGCGAGGTTGGGCGGCCCTGGAGTTGAACGAGGGGGTCCGGAATTTGCGAAGAACCTTCGTAGATATTCCCGACTATTGCCGCATCGCCTCTAGGGTGGGGGTGGCGGCAGGTCTTCACTTATGACATGGATGTCATGAGGCTCCGAGGCTTCAGCATTGGCGGCAGTGGTCCTCTGCTGCCGTGCCGTGGCTAGCTTCAATTGTCCTCGGACGTGCTGCAGCTCGTCCCGTACTTCCTTCAACTTAGTGAGGGCACGGTAGGTCATGGAGTCTTGGGCTTCCACATAGCGTGCCAAGTGCATCACCGCTGGATCATCTTCTTGATCCACCGAAAGGTAGATGCAGAGGTTCCTCATGATGGGGTGCTGAGGGAGAAATCGGGTAGCCCTATGGTTGGCTAGCTCGATCAACTCGTGGTGGAGATGTGCAAGCGCCCTATAGGCCACTCTCTGGATGGCTTGGCAGGGTGCTCGGCTCCGTGGTCCAGTGAAGTTGTAGGCATGACTGTCTTGGCTTCGGTTGCAGAAAATGATGACCTTTGCCCAATACTCCGTTGAGTCCTCGGTCATCTTCTGTTTGAAGACGTGGTACTCGGGATAGGACAGTCCTCCACATCGATCAATGGCTTCGTGCAACAGCTGCGAGAATCCTAGGGTCTTGGCTGCAAAGGTTTCACCGGCCTTCTCGATTGTACCCATCTAAATTTTTTTAAAACATTCCAGGTGAGCATAGCATGTTTAAAGAATCAGAAGGGATGAACAGATTGCCGAAAATTTTTAGAAAAGGTGGGAATACCAGAGTTTTTATCAGAAGGTTTTATCTTAGGGTTTTTTGAAAATAGTTTTATAACCTAGACTCTAACTAGCGGCCTTGCTATCTAGTTTTCCTACAGTCAGCAGACTCTGATACCAAGCTTGTGGCGTACCCGGTTTTAAGGCCGGATAAACCCTTGTGTTCACTGTATCGATCCCTGGATCAATAGTCGATACACACAAGTACTTGATAACATAACCATGCCATACATCGTTCATTACAATATTCAGCAATACTTAGTCTTTTATTTGTACAAGCCGGGCCTATTGGCCGAATTAAACAGCAGCGGAATGAAACACGGTAGCTAGACCATCGGTATGCCGAACCACAGGCAACTGACTGGGGGAGAAACCCTACGCTTCGAAGTCGCTGTCGCTATCGCCAGACTGGTATTCCTCCTCTTCGTCTGGCCACATAACAAGCCAAGTGAGTACATTGAATGTACTCGCAAGCACTCCGCCAGGGAGTTTATTACGGATATGAGCATGCTCGGAAATAACCAAGAAATTGGCTCTACCCTAAGTTTCATGTTGTGCGAGAAAGTAAGTTTGCATTTGCAATAACTAAATAGATGTAAAAGCGATTTTAACAAACATCTCGACGTAGCGAGATGAGGTACCTGCTTGAATCACTCTACCCGCTACAACGGGGAGTTCATCTCTGTCCGGTTCCTCAAGGAGACACCGCTCACCTCTTACTTACAGGGGTACCAACGACAATCACCCGGTTCCTTAGGGAGACACAGCTCACCTCGTACTTACGGGGATTCTAGGGTTTGCCCGAGTCCACGGGAAAACCCCTTCTTCACTCTTCCCACTACAACGGGAACTTGGCATGCTGCCCTGCGAACACGACGGTTCGCGTCCTTGAACCCATAACCCAGAAACCTTTTTGGGGCTTAGAAAGCCAGTCTACTATAGTGTGGCCTAACCAAGTTCGTCCATGACCGCGGACACGGCTATTCGAATAGTTTTAACCCTCTGCAGAGGTGGTACGGCTTTACCCACACGATGTAGGTCACCCTGGGCATACCGTGCACTGCATACTACCAGAGCTAGTACAACGAGACTCTTCGCCGGTGTGAACCCAGCCATGAACCCGTCCGAAGGACATGTCCCAAACCTAGCTTGAGTCAGTATCATCGCTACAAGAAGGTTGGTGTTCCAACTTTGTGGCGAACAATGCCTCGCTAAACTGCTGTATTTGTTCTCTACAGGGGTTATACTACCCCATCTGCACACTACTAACTGCCCACGGGTTCATGCTAGTTCAGGCCGGGTACTATGTCAAGTCCTTCCCACAAAGGACATGTGGCCGCACGGTAAGACTTGGCCAAACGGCACTTAAGATCGGTCCTTAAGTGATTCGAGAAGGACTCCACTCCACTCCCATAAACGGGCAGCGAGAACCACGACGGGCCTTACCTCGCTCTTTAACGAACTCCCTGCTTTCACCCGTCATTACCGACCCGGATCAAAACTTCTCCATTTTCGGCTTGGTTTCACAGAACCATTTACGGTAAAACATACCAACCCATGGCTATGCTACCTTCAAACACCTCTGGACACGACGGTCCGTTTCTCAAAAGTTCACCACATAAAATATGGGGTGCTATTACTTTTCCTTTTTAAAACCCTAATTTTTCTACGGTAGGGCTAAGCAGGTATAGATGTATATACACTACCTTAAGTTTTCCGATAGCATTTCCGGAATACGTAGTCCTTAGGGCTACAAGGAGTTCAGGGTCAGACTAGGGTTTTCTAAGCATCGGCATAGCTACGCTACATAAAATAACAACTATAAAACATAGCATGCATGTTTCAAAATTAAAATATCATTTCGTAAATCTAGGTTACAACATGATCAAGGGCGGAGAGCTTGCCTGGCAGTTCTTGGCTCGGTTCCGGACGCGGGGATGCTTCGGGTTCTTCCTGGCGGACGTACCTCACACCGTCAACTACACGATCGGAAAACTTCGAATAAGAATCATTATGACGGAAATCAATGAAGGAATTTCACAGCGATCAGCATGCATGCATCATAGGTTTCATGATGTTTTCAAAATGGATCATCTTGCTCGGGTGTTGATTGAGTGTGTATAACTGATGCATGAACTCCTAGGGGTTAGGGTTTTTTTTAGGTTTTACGATGCCCTTTCATCTTCGAACTATGCAACATGTGGATGAGTACAAATACATGCATGAGCTCTGGATCCTAACATGTTTTCGAAGGGTTTAACCTGATGGAGTGATGTTAAGAGAATATATACATGCATGAAATTAACATTAGAGTTTCTAGGGTTTTAACACGGTTCCTTATTTTCGGACCAAGCGACAGGTATGGTTGCATATATGCAAATGCAAGATTGACCTAGGTTTCGGAGAGTACATAAAGGAGATAACATGCTAAGGGTTCTGAAATAGATTAAAATTTCAAAAGAATTTGAAAAGGAGTTTAAATGTTATTTAAATTTGAATGCATACTAAACTATGGACTGCACAGAGAGAAACATTTGGATTGTTGGAAAGTGGTCTATATCAAAAAGCTGGGAAATAATATTTGGAACAACTTTGCTTTTGGGGGTTTTCAGAGAATCGGCTCGGATCTGCGTGAACCGGCCGGACCAGAGAGGAGTCCGGTTCTGCAGAGAACCGACTGGTTTTCTCACTCCAGAGGGTGACGTCGAAGGCGGGGAGTCGGCGCCGGCTTCACTTAACCTGACATGGGGGTCCCGCACGTCAGCTGCAGTGGGGCGAAGCGGTATGCGAGATTTAAATAGGGCTCAGGTCCCACGGGTCAGCGGCAGCGAGATAGCGCGCGAGGGAATAGGGTTCCGGCGGGGCTGACTCGATTCCGGCGAGGCTCCGGCGAGAGCAACGGTGAGAAATTGTGGGAGATTTAGGGGAAGGGAAAGAGATTGGCCGGCACCTACGGATTCCAGAGGAGATGGGGAGCTCGTTTTTATGGTTAATGGGTTCGCGCGCTTGCTGGAGACAAGGTCCCGTCGCGGTCCAGAACGGAGGCGGCAGTGCAATGGTGGCTGGGGAATTCCAGTGAGCTTCAGCTACAGAGGAAACTTTGAGGAGGTTAGAGGAGGCTCCAGAGAGCTTAAGGAAGGAGAGAAAAGGAGAATCCTTCACTGGGGCGGTTCGATTTTACTCGGGAACAGCGGCGACTACTGGTGGTCGTGGGAGGTAGGAGAAGAATCGGTGGCTGCTCAGGGAAATTGGTGGGATGGGGGAGCTCCAGAGGAGGAAGATGAAGCTGGGCATGGTGTCTGCAAAGCTCAGGTGGCCTTTAAATAGGCGGTCGTCGGAGCAGGTGAGTAATGGCCGCGGGGCCTTGCAGTTCCCGGCGTTGAGAGGAGGCGGGGGGCCAGGTCAGCGCTGCGCAGAGCTCGGAGATGGCCAGGGGGTGGCTGCGGTGTACTGGCGGAGCTGACCGGCGACTGAGACCGGGGGCAACACGGGGCTGCCACTGCCGAGCGGCATGGTCATGCCCGTGGGCGCGCCCAGGGCAGGCCAGTGCCTGTCCCAACCGGCATGGGCTTGCACACGTGTGCCTGAGCATGTCTGGGGGTGCCTAGCAATGTCAACGATGAATAAGCGACTGGATAAGATGGTGAGGTGAGGTGTTGGCTCAGAATTAAGCAGAGAAAGGGTGGGTTAAGCCTTGCCATTGCCGGCATGAGATGACAAGGGGGTTGAATCCCTGTGGATTTAGACTTAGCACTGAGGAGATACGATGAAGACAGGGTCCTGAGCTATGCTGAGATTGCTGGCAAGCTTCTGGAGCAAGTGGTTGGCAGCTGAGTTTAGATTTATGGGGAGAAGGGGATTTTGCACCAGGTGCTCGATGCTTGCCCTGGCAGAAATTTGTACTGGAGGTAGAAGTGTTTTTACATATTTGGAATAAGGGTACTGAGAGGAGCATTGTGTAATTTTACTGGAATTTTATGAGCAAGGAATGGAGGGGTTGCAATTCAAAGGGGAGTTTTGACCAAATTTTGATTTTGAATGGAATTCAAAAATTTTGAACTAAAATTCAAGTTTTATTTCATGGTTAGTTGAAGAATGGTCTCAAGGAGCTTCTGGACTTTTTCTAGACATTTTGGAGAAATTAAAATGCATGTGATAACACTTTTTGATTTTCTGATTGCGAGAAAACCTAATTAGGGTTTAGGACGACAGGTTGGATTTTGGGGCTTCGGACGACGGCAAGACTGCGGTAGGGTACAGGGAAGGTTGGATTTCATGTTTGGGGGTTTGGGAGTAGGTTTGGGTAGGTTGCCACATAGCGCTAGGGTTCGGGAGTGTTGTGCGTGTATAGAACGTGTGTCCGATTAGGGTTTAATATTTTATGCACATGCGATGATCATGCAATGCCAGGCTCGAGGAAAATGAAACTCCGATGACTCGAAGCTATGGTTGAAACGTCTACACACACATATACGCGTCTGTAGGGTTTCAGGTTTTCCGGGAAAACCTGATGAGAAAGACAGGGTGTGACATCATGTTAGTTCTAGTTGGGTCTAAACAACTTAATCTTGTTAATCTTGTTTGAGTCTGATACATCACTGGACCGATGACCGGAACTCGGTTAAGTATAATCTTAGGGACCTTGCTGAACCAAACACGAGCAAGAATTTGTCGAGCTTTGAGCATTTTAAGCTTAATAAGCTTCTTTTGGTGGTTTGGGCCACCTGGTTCTCTCCTCTCTTGTCATTTCTTTGGGTTCAGTGGATTGTCTCGCTCGTAGTCGACCTAAGGACTTGACACTGTAACCTTGTTTGAGCCTTAACGGACTAGTACTGATTTGCGCTGGTTTGGCCCAATATACAAGTATTGGGCATTGCCAATCATGTGCGGATGGAAAGGGCTTTCCGGGTTGATAGCATGAGAAAGTATTTGTAAAGGCTATATTGTGACTCCTGATTGGTACACCAAAGTGAGTAGCGATAAAAAGGATAAATCACATATTGTGGGTAAAGTTTTACAACCTCTACAGATTGTCAAAACTAATCGATTAGCCATGGTCACGGTCATGAACAATTGCAATCTAGCAAGCATTGGATAGGAGCCACCTATGTTGATAACTTGTGTTAATTTTTTGAGATACTTTGTAGTATCTTTGGTAATTACTTTGATAATTTGTGCCATCATTCTCTTTACCGTAATTACTTCTTTGGATTGTTTGGGATAAGTTACATGCTGGTTAATGACTAGTATTTGACTAATGTTGTTTTATGAACTTGTTTACTAAATTTCAATTACTTATTCTCTTTTATGAAAAATAACCTTGAAAACTTAGTTTAGAAGCCTTGCATCATGAATACTCTATTATTCTTCCTAGGTGACTTGTGGAGTACGTCATGTACTCACCCTTGCTATAATCAATCATATAGAAGAAGAAGCTATTAATCTTTTTCCTGAAGAAGATTACCTTGGGGAGCGCTAGGGTGCGTGTCCCAGTTAGATACCTATTGGATGGGCTTATCTATTGGAGTTTATTTACTATTTTTTTGTTGCAGTTATTTGTAGAACTCTGTTATAAGGCGAGCTTATGTTTTCCAAACTATTATGCTACTTGTTAGTTTGAGTACGGTTATGGTATTATCTTTGTTCATTGTGTGCACTAGTTGATCCTTGATAGTGTACTATACATAGAGGGTTCAGATTTTCACATCTTGGTTCGGCAGAGTTGGTATCAGAGCCCTGTTGACTGTAGGCAAGCCCCTATTTGGAATGGTCGAGTTTCAAAAACTATTTTCTAAAACTTAAAACTTGACAAGACAAAAAGTTAACTTGCTTCTTTCTCCTTACCTTTTTCTTCTTCCTTCTCTTTTAAGTATTTGATTATTGTCTTTACTCAAGTTCGATTATTACTGAATTTTATTTACTTGTTGTCGCATAAAAGTTCTCATCTTGTTTCTTGTATCACGTATAGATGGCTCGTTGGTCAATCTCCTATGTCGAGAGGCACGATGCCTATACAGAGGTTCTTTGGGACATGTTGCAGTGGGTTGGCCATTACCAGTGTTCAATTTGTCAAATCACTAATTGGGTGATTAGTAGGAAGACCCGGGGAAGGATCGCAAGATTGGTGGTTTATAATCGGAAGGACACTAAGGTTAGCAAGGAGATGATCCTCATCACCCACCATACTTCCAACCATGAGGCCCTGCAGGAAGTTTATTGACTTGCCCTTAAGCATTACATGAAGCTACACCAGGGAGTGATGAAGGATTCACCATGCCACTACTACCCTCACTCCAATCCAAGTGGGACTGGAGCCACTTTTTCTAATATTGATCATGAAGAGGATCCAAAAATCTCAGAGATGGTCAAGCTGATTGAAGCTCAGGACAATAACGCTCACATCACCAACGCTACCATGGATGCATTTGGTGGAATCTGGTGAAGGAGATGGATTCCCCTTCTTAAATTGAGAGGAGAAGCCCTCTCTGTTCTTCTCGAGACTTGTAGATCCGTTTACTCTCCTGTATGCCTACGTCGTCACGAAGAGGAGTACAAGATGAGGGCTCCCGTCGAAGGACAACTGTGGGGCAAGTGTCAGGACCCAGGATTTAATTCAATTAAATGAGATGGCAAAACTTTACAGTCAGTGACCCATTCCATTAACCATACTAGACGTTGCTCGTATGTGCTCACAATGTCCTGGGGGTCCGAACCAAACCCGCTCTACATGCGAACCACATCGTATGCTTCACAGCGGTCCATGGCTCTCAGTCACCCAACTCTACATACAAACACATCATATGACTCATAGATAATGTAAGAGCAAAATACAATTTGCCTCTCAAGTAATCAAAATAAATTCTGAACCCTGTAGAGAAGTAGTCCCCTTTTCGTGCATCACTAAACACAATCACCTTGGAGGAGCCTAGGAAAATGTCTCCACACCCTAACCTAGCTAGCATAAGTATCTTGAGCTGGTGGGTCACTCAACCTTAGGAGAGGAGGAGCCCAGGATGGAGTCCCCACACCCTAGCCCAGTCGAAAATAATGCATCGCCACCAATGGATAACTCAGCCTTAGTGATCATACTCAACGAACACGAAAATGACACTAGTGCTCTATGGCTGTCCCACATGCTTCAAAAGAATACACACATGTTGTATGGAGCACCCATTACAACTTGTATATGACAACAGAACCACTAAAGAAAGAGTTAGAAGATACTTAGTTCACATCCCATACGTGGGGCATTACTTATCTTACAAACCACTCGACTCGAACGTCGATCAATGTACATCATAAGTAAAGTATAGCAGTGGAAACATATTAAAAAAATACCTGAGATGGTAACCATAACCATCTCAAAAGCCACATAACCCACAAATACCAACCAAGATAAACCAAGCAAACTAGGCATCACCCTCAACATGATCGGTATTGTAAAACTATCCTACACTAGGATCATCTACAACATATTAAGGAATATCATTTTAATGAGTAATTTCATACTCACAAGATGCTTTTTAGGCTCATTCCAATTAACTTAAGCATGGCATGAGTCAAGAAGTAAAATAATACCCAAGTAATTCATTTACAAAGTAACATAGCATAGTATGAACATGAAAGAAATACAAGCACTAACATGTATACATCACATCAATTAATTCTCATATTTAAACCTTATATTTCGGATTAGGAATAACATATTAAATCATAGGAGATTTGATGATGAATAGTACGGTATCCCGTATATTAGGAAGTATCTGATATATGATCCCTTGGGTTTTGGAAGTATACCCCGTATTCGGTAAGGATCCCAGGACGATAAGGTAACCTCTCAGAAGGAGGGAAGATATCCCTTAAACAAGGAAGTCCATCCCGATGTTTAAGGAAGCCAGAGTCCTACTCGAATGTAAGTCCATGTGCGGTACGACTAGATGAGCCCCCTATAAAAGGATGATCAACCCCATAGGGGAGGACAGGTCCAACAAGTCAAGTTAGATCGACAAGCCCGGATAGATCCAGAAGCCCCATCACCTCGAAGGAGTCGAGAATAGCGAGATTAGCCGGATTAGTCTACGATTAGGCCTAGGATAGCCACTAACCTTCATATTCCCTTGTAAGACGTTTCTCCATTGAATATATACGAACATGACGTAGGGTTGTTATCCTGAGGGAGGCCCGAACCTGTATAAAAAGAGCGTTTTCCTTGCCATTATACCTATGGCCTTGTGCCCTAGCGGTCCCTACCCCTCATACATACACTTTCCACGAATACCGTAAGATCGGCGGTCTACCGATCGTCGACAAGATTCCAATAATTTCATCATATCAAGTCCACAAAGGGTTGATTGAACAATTCCCTAAGTCAAGCAAGACTTAATCCAATTCCCTAAGTCGGGAAGCGTTTTGAAGTGTTCTTAGTTCATAGCTGGCCGGCTATGACTACCTAGCACTCCCGCATGACATTTCTATAGTGAGTGAAGGGTAGTATACCAATGATACCGGCATGGACTGGACTACTGGGTGCATACGCTCAACTCACCCATTGATCCATCTGTTGGTACAAAACGCTGGCTCTCACTTCTCACTTATTAAGTTTCATATTTCATTAGTCCAAATTAATATCATGACCCATTGATCATTATCCACAATCAAGCCCTAGCATGATAGTGATTTCATTCATCACAATAATTATCCACAATCAAGCCCTAACATGATAGTGATTTCATTCATCACAATAACCAACATTTGGAATCATGCAAGCAAACATAATCATCTCATCAACAAACCATAGCATAAATTAGTCAGAAATTTTAGCCAGCTTCATGCTTGTCTTGCTATTCAACTTCCCGGAACCGAGGAGGATCACCCTCGTAATAAGCCTCGTTGCCGGGCTCTACCGAAAAGAAACCCCGAATGCCTAGAAACGACAAAAAACAAAAATAAATCAATAACAGGGGTTCAAAATGAATTATGATGAATGAAATGCATCCTAGAACATAGAAAATAAAATTATACAACTAGTGCAATTGGAATAACTCCAATGGGAGTCCTAGATCAAAAGTTATGAAAATTTTATGTTCTATATGTCATTTTTAGGTTTAATTAACATAGCAATTAATTTACTTTTTTTGTAGCAATAACATGTATGGAAATTATTCCATGACATAACACAGAGTAAACCATGAATTTTGATATAAAGTGCATCCAATTTGGAGCTAGTATGAATTTCCTATGATTTTTGGAAGTTTCCGCCATTTGAAGCAATTCTAGAATTTCCTGATTATAATTTCAAAATACACAAAGAAATACTTTTTGTACTCCAGATCGGCTAGCCACTGAGACTGACATGTGGGGCAGGGATCAACTTTGAGTGGTCAAGGGCTAACCGGTCAAAGTGGCCCTTGGGCCCACTTGTCATACTCAATAGTATTTCCATTTATATTTTTTCTATTTATAGAGTCTATGACGGGTCAGTTCATTATTTTAGGTTTTTAATACTTTTATCAATTTAAGTTAATTGACCATTAAGTAGGTGGGGCTGGCTTGTCATACACTCATATATTCAAACATGTGTTAAATACATTCTTAATCATGTGAGGCCCACATGTCATACAAAGAGATTAACAATGTTTAAAGCTTAAGCCTACTGGGGCCGCATGTCAGATCTGCCGTTGAGGCCAAGCGGGTAGACGAGGCAACACAGAAGCACACAAGCACTCTAGCACACCGAAACTAGTGTGATTCAATGCATTTGGCACCTAGCACTGTCATGAGCGCAACTGTCATGGCGCAGGGACCGATGGTCAATGGTAGTGATAGCGCGGTAGTCACCGGTGGTGGGTGGAGGCAGATCAACGGGGGGACTAGAGGTAGAGAACCAAAGCAAGGGGGAAAAAGGGTGGGTTGACTCAGTGGCTCACCCTGAAGCCATAGAAGCGAGCAGCGAGGCAAGGAGTTCGTCGAGGGGGTAGAAGGTGGTCTCCACAGCTTTGGTTTTGTGTCGGGGAGCTTCACATCAGTGCTATGAACTCGTCATGATTGTCGTCAACGTTGGAGGTGGCCCTAGAGCTTGAGTTCGTGGGCAATCGCGCTGCCAGCGACAGCTCCACATGGGCGACCACTCGTGGTTTATGAAGTGTATAAGAGGGGAACAGGGATTGGAAGGGAAGGTCACTAGAAGGGGGTAGAGGTGTCGTTGCATGCTAGGGCAAACCAAAGAAGAAAAACGACAGGGGCCATGATTCAGGCCGGTGCTGGAGAAGAAGAAAACCTCTGAGTCCCTCTTGGTGCGAAAAACCATGGCAACACTGCCAAAGACGCGGCCACTGGAGCACGAATGTCGGGAATGTTCCCAAAATTTGCTCGACGGGTAACTCCAATTTCTTTAGAGAAGACGAGGGGCAAGGTTAGGAGCTTAGTGGCAGCGATAGGGAGAGCAATGGAAGGGTGAAGTAGGTGAAATCAAGAAAGGGGAGAAGAGGGCAGAGAGCTTGAGTTGGCCTTCCTGTTAGCCCTAATAGGGCTTAGGTGCCATCGGGTGGACAGCTATGAGGCACTTTGCACGCACATGAGAGGCATTGAAGGTGATGAGGCGATCAAACGTAGCAAGTAGTTGTCGTGTTGCCAGCGTGCTGAGGCCATCCATCGCGGGTCCGGAGGCTTGGAGAAGACGTTCGGGGCCAGAGGCGCAAGGATTTCTCCGGTCAAAGGCAAAAATGAATGGGGCGCAACTGAGGTCTCGCAGTGAAGATGGAGGGCTTGGCCTGGTCTCGCAGTGAAGATGGAGGCCGACCCAGTTAAGGTAAGGGTTTTCTTCTTTTTCTTTTTCTTTATTTTAGTCCTGTTTTAGGTTTTGAATTTCTAGGGGATTCAAACCAAGGTTTTTAAATCAAAAAGAACTTCATGGAGTGTCTATAATATATGTATAACCTAGGTGAATTTTCTCAGATTAGACTAAGTTATATTTGACTATTATTTAAATACAAGTCCGATTATGCCCCATTTTAGGTTTGAGCTGTAAAGGTGAAATAATTTCCAAGAATTTACGAAAAATATATATTTCTGTTCTAGAAGGGAATTGAGCCATAAATACATAATTTCATAAATTTTGAGTAGGGAAAAATCACCCGATTAATAAATTACAGTTGTGCAATGTGGAACTTGTTTAAATAACACTTTGTTCAAATAATCAAATTAAGTTTGAATCCCACAAGAATTTTCAAGGGCCTTATTGAATGTGTATGAGACCTATGAAAATTACCAAAGGTGAATTTGGGTGACTTTTGTTTCACAGGTTTTAATTAAGTTGATTCTATGTCAAAATTTACATGGTTTTAATTGGAGTGACTTTTAGTTAACATAAATGCACTTTATATCGCACTAACCATTAAGGGTATAATTCACATATGGTTACATGGATGGGTCATTCCAGGAGTCCCACCCTACCAGGCAGCAGAGGGGGGCGGTATAGCCTACACTTGAGCTTACCACTTGGAGGCTGTGGGCCCCTTTTGGCCTTGGCTGTTCGGATGTTCCTTCGTCTCGATGTTCCTTCTCTAGAAACACAGGGTTTTGATGTATTTTTTGTGTGTAAAAGTGCACTTTTATTGACTTTGTAAATATCCTTAGATAGAACATAGTTTTCTAGTAATCTTAAATACAAAATTTATTCAATTATAAAGGCAAGAATACAATAAGAACATAATAGAAAAATGATAATAAAACACTATGTGCACGCATCAAATCCTAATTAAGATGCCTACCTCTCAGGGCAACTCAAGGCATCATATTAATAAGAAAACAGTCTATCCCTTGTCCTTCGATTATTGTCCAAGTCTAGTGTTGGTCTCTAAATTCTATTGGCACAAACATAACTCTTAACTTTCAACATCAAACAAATTAGTCCCTCGTCCCACTTAAAGTGGTTTAGCTCAGGAGTGGTGGTGGTTTTTCTCACTTGGTAGCCGAGTCTGCGCAAAAAGTGGAAAAACAGGAAATTGTAAAAAAGTATAGAAAATAGGATTTTTTTAAATAATCAGAAATTTTACTTAAAGATGAGGAATAAGTTGAAGAAAAGTTGAAAATTCTAGAAAATACTCAAAAGGAAAAACTCAGAGCTAGATAAAAGGGAAAAATCACAAGTATTTAGAAAACTAGGGAATCTGAGAAAACTCACAAATACTTTAGGAACATTTGTGAAAACTCAGACAATACGGTGATTTTTCATAAATGTTCATCAACAATTTTTGTGGTTTTTGGAATACTGTAGTGTTTTGTAAGACTATGAATTGTTTTCTCTTTTTTTTATTTTTTATTTTTATTTCTTGACTTTTTTATTTGTTTACTAATTTTCATTTTCCTTTTTTAATTTTTTCTGATATTTTTGTTTTCATGTGCTGACTGAACTGCAACGTTGCAAAGCCACTATCATGTCATCGGTCAAAATCGCATGAGTAGGTCGAGGGAAAGTTAAGGGTCAAGTTTGGCTGATTTTAGAGTTTAATGATCAAAATTAGACTCAAAATTGGGAGACCAAAAATCAATGTTTTTTAAATAAACTGTTATACGTTGTTTAAGTCTCTAGAAAGTGCAAAAAGCTTACAACTACAAGTTGTTGAAGTAGATAGGGAAATATGTGAAACGCATTCGTTCGCTAGCTAGGGTTGTTAAGAAAGTTCTGTTTCAATTGCAAAATGGACGTGCTCAATATTGATACTGCTGGAACGAATTGGGAAATAACGTTAAAATTTATGTAACGAAAAGTCTGGCCAAAAAGAAAAAGAATGCTAAGCAAGTTGTGTGCACTTCAAATCGCCTTGTCGTCGTATCTTCTCTAGACCTGATTATTAGATAGCTAGCTTTATTATCTCACCTAATGGACCTAACGAAGTATAAATACAAATAACCATGCGTGGACAGCAGAAAGCCAAAGCCAACACTACAAGAATCACCAGTTCACCACTAAGCAAGATCAGCTAATCAACGATCAGTAGCTTCTCTCAGTCTCAGAGCCAACCATGAGCAAGAGCTCGAGCATTGCACGGGCCAGCGTCGCGGTCCTCCTCCTCCTGCTGCTCGCGCTCCAGCAGCTCGAGGCGGACATGTGCTCGGACGCGCTCTCCGAAGTGTTACCGTGCCTTCCTGCAGGGCGAGGAGGACCACCCCTCCGGCGACTGCTGCGACGGCGTGTCCGGCCTCGTGGCGGTCGCAGCCACCACGGCCGACCGGCAGGAGGCGTGCGAGTGCCTCAAGTCGGCCGCGGGACAGGGCAGCGCCGAGGCCTCCGCCGCGCGGGACTTGCCGGCCGACTGCGGCATCTCGCTGCCGTACACCATCTCTCCCGACGTCGACTGCTCCCAGTGAGTACCGAGTTCTTGACAAGTGGCACCATGCCACCATGCATGCGTATTACGAAAACTTAGAAAATTCTAAGGACACAAGCTCGATCGGTCGTCTTTTCTGAAGACGGTTGATCTTGTGAGACGTTGGAGACCTACATCAAACGTTTGGTTTTCAAACAAGCCCATGAAACAAACACACAAATTACGAAAATATAAATACTACGAAACTAGTGTAATTTTGGTAAAAGGATATGCAACTACAGTCAAGTGCGTTTTAAGAAAAAAGCAATCCACTATATTTTAGCGGGGCCGAAATTCTAATTGGCTAAACTAAATAAAATCCCCTTAGGCTTAACGCTTAGGAACACTTTTTCCCCTTGAAATTTTTTTCTCTACTTAAATTTTACCACCCTATCTGTTTCTTCCTTGCCCATTAACTCTTACCCTCTCGAGCCCTCCTCCTCCTCCTCCTTCACAAGCGTGTGGTAAGCGTGACATTTTTATTTAGAATATTATGAAAATTAATTAAGTTATAATCTGATATGTCAAACATGTTGCTAACTTTTCTTAATTAGCTTATAAAGTTCAACATAGAGAAATTTGGCAATCGCAAATCTCTATCAAAAATTATTTTGACAACATAAAATTTTATAATATTTATTGATTGATAAATGAATACACTACAAGAAACCTGTTAATCCGTGACGATTTTCTCGTGACGTTTCCATAAATCGTCACAGATATTCCTTAGGCGCAACAGGTTTATTGTGACGGTGGTGTATTTATGACGGACAGACATGACCGTCATAGTTGTGAGAGACTAATCCGTCACAGACTGACCAACCGGGCTCGTTTTTTTTCTGCAATGTGCAATCCGTCACGGATTGCGCCTATTGATATGTCGTGCTGGAGCTGAGCCACGTCAACTTGTCAGCTCGCAGTGGGACCCAGCTGTCAGGATTCATTGATCCCGTGTAGGCCAAATACTGAAATTTTTCGTCTGCGCGCCAAAAACTCCCACGCCCAAACTGCAATATTTTGGATGTGCGCCAAAAAAATCCCTCGAAACTACGAAATATATTCCCCTCCCGCCGCCGCCTCCCCCACGGCCCCCTCCCATGCCGCCTCCCACACGGCCCCCTCCCACGGCCCCGTCCCAAGCCGCCTCCCCCACGGCCCCCTCCCACGGCGCCTCCCCGCCGCCGCCTCCCCCACGGCCCCCTCCCACGCCGCCTCCTGCCGCCGCCTCCCCGCCGCCCCCTCCCCCACGGCCCCCTCCCACGCCGCCTCCCCGACGGCCCCCTCCCACGCCGCCTCCCCCACGGCCCCCTCCCACGCTGCCTCCCCGCCGCCGCCTCCCCCAGTCGCTGTCGCTCCTCCCCATCGCTCCTCGCCGCCGCCGCCGCCCGGCCTCCCCCACTCCTTGCCGACGCCACCGCCCAGCCTTCCCCGCTCCTCGCCGACATCGCCACCGAGCTCCACCTCCCGCCGCCGAGCTCAGTGGTTTGTTTTTTCCAATCAAAAAGACTGCATCCTTTAACTCTTGCTCATCAAAAGGTCTAGTAATCTGAGCAGGTCTTTGTCAGACATCCTTTACCTTTAATTATGCTGTAGAGTTTTGGGTAAAGATCTAACGGAGTTTAGATTATGAATATGGTGTCTTTGTAGTCCTTCAGTTTTTTCCTACCTATATTATCCTTTTCTCTTCCTTCACTGTCATAGTAAAATTACATGAAAAATTCCAATGATTTCTCAAGGACAAAAGAACTCTATTTAGTTTGCTAAAACAAATATATCATTTCATTCATCTGTATCTTTTTATGCTTCTTCACTTCGTCAGTTACTATTATCTTATCTGTCTAAATCTGATGAAGTCCAAACTTGGAATAAGTAAGCAAACGTGCTATGGTATCGCTTCGAGATTACCAGTCCATGTTCAGGCTTCTATTTGAACTTTATAACCAATAAGTTGATCCCACTCTAGCATTTTACAGATCCATTCTTCGCAGTAATTTGAGTTTGGCCATTTCAATACTAGATTTGGAGTTGAACGTTAGAGAAGAAACAAAGCATGCATGTTTAGATTTCAAATAAATATACATGTTACAGGTAGAACAATTGAGACATCAGACTTTCTTAAAGATGATTGCTTGAAGACAAACTATTGATTGCTCTCCAATTTGATGCCTGAAATGAGCAAAAGGGAGTCAGGTCCTTTATCTGTGCAGTCCTGCATTATACCTGGTAAAACTGAAATGAACAAAAGGTGCTTCTCAATTTCAGTTTATGCTTTTGGAATTATATGCTTTTCTCATGTAAATTTCATTTGGGGATCCTTGTTATATCCATGGTTTATGATCTTTGTAGCAGGAACATCCATAACAGTTTCTTCATTATTTTTCTTCATGTTGATAGCCTGAATACTATTGATATTGTCCAATCCATTCTACTGTTGAATCATTGCATATTTGCCAAAATTATTGACTCGAGAACATATTGTGATTTTTGTTTGCACCTTGTAAAATTGAAAAGGAAAAAAAATGAAATTTGGTATATGCTCTTTACATGATGTACTTTACATGATGTAGCTAAACTCTATAGTTTTGGTTGGAAGATGTCAATTAAATTGCAATTATATAGTATTGCTTGTTTGCTCAGATGCGGTCTCAGCTGCTGTTTTTCCCATGGACATTAGGTTACTTATCAGAGAATAAAGCATATGTAGATAACAATAATAGTTAAAAGTTATCCTTTTAAGTCATTGTTATGGTATGTAATATAATTACTCATTTGGAAATGGTGTTCTCTATTTAGCTTATGGTCTTGCTGTCCTTGTGCTATTGTAGATATTTAGCTTGTGCTAAAGTACTTGCTGTCCTTGTGCAATTGTAAGTTTTGCTGTCCTTGTGCAGTTGTAGATACTAGTAGGCTGCTATGGAGAATATTAAGTGTTCTTTTTGCTTATTGAATTGAATGCGTGTAATGGGCTGCTTGAACGATATGTAATGTGTAGTTGTGACATGAGTTGATTTTAAATGCTTTGATAATCCAGAGATAAGATAAGGTTTCTATATTTTCTAAATTTGAAGAGGAAGAGATGGAATTTAAATGAGTATATGTATGAACATGGTATTCACAAGAAACTATACATGGTCATATGATTTTGTAAGGTCTCTTATCTTCCCCATTTTCTAGATCTATGCAAATTTTATATATGATTTTGTCTGTGCAAATGTCTTGCTTGGTTTAGCCATATGCAACACCATGATCTTGCTCACATATGCATTGGCTATGGGTCTGAGAAAACAAATGTTATGCTTGATCTTGGCTAAGTATCTTCTGCACCTAAGCATGTGTATATAAATATTGGTTATTAGACTGAAGAACAGCTGCTACACCTGATTATGGTTGTTGTTCATATCCTGATTCTTTGCTATGCTATTATGATGTTTAGCATTTTAAAGAAGATTAATAAGAATAGATACTACTACTTGATTGCATTGATTTATGCAGCTATTGGATACTACTTTTTATGTACATTAGCTCATTCAAGTTGAGGGTATAGATGCTATACATATTTGGTATTAGTTTTCTTCCATTTCCTACATGTATATACATATCTCAATTATTCTCTGGTAAGAGCAGATTCTTACACTAGTTGCCTTACCTCATTCTATGATTTGCTTTATGTTAACTTATTTTGTGCCATCTACTCTTTATGTTAACTCATTGAATTAATACAAGTTATCTCTATTCTTTGTAGCTCAGCATCAGGTGTAGATGATCAAAAGGTTAATCGATGTATCGGTTGTTTAAGTATTGTCTATGGCTGTGAACTATTGGATTGTCAAACATATGGGTTAACTTTTGTATGTGTAACTCTTGAATTGTGGTACCTCGACCAGCCCTAGGCTTGAATGGAATGCAATTTTGGACATTTTTATGTCTTTTGCTTGTGTATTTGTGAACCTTTGGATTGTGCTGCCATAGGATGTGATCTTCTGAACATATATTCTCTGAATATGCTTCTACATATGTGCTATTGTTCTAATATACTGTGTTAGACAAATATATTTCCTAGAAACATGTAAGAAAAAGAGTTAATGGGCTGGATAGAGTAAAATTCAAACATGGGCTGGATTGGGTGAAATTGGAATGGGCTGCAATTTGTGACTAATTTTTTTTAGATGGGAATCAGTGAGCTGGACCAAACGGACTACTGGGCTGGACCAAAAAATGGCTATGGACTGACCAAAATAAACCTGTTGCCTGAAAAAAAAAGAGCTAATGGGCCGGGCTGGATTGCTGGAAAAAAGGGCTAATGGGCCAGGCTAGATTGCCCAAAAATGGACTAATGGGCTGGGCTAGATCGAAATAAGTGGGCCCAAAACCATATTGGGCCGTACACAACGCGGGCTACGTTGACTGCCACGTTGGATCCATGCAGATGCCACGTCGGATCCACGTAGATGCCACGTCATATAAATCTGTGACCGTTTAGTCCGTCACAGAGTCCCGGGCTTGGCTAGGGCCTCGGGGACTGATCTATGACGGTTTACGATTGTCACGGATTGGAGAACATCTGTGACGGTTTTGGGAATCCGTCATGGAAGGTGCTACGGTCAATCTATGACGCGATATACATGACGGATTTCAGAACCGTCACGGATGCCAATTCGTGATGGTTTTGGGCACATCTGTGACGGTTTCAATCCGTCATGGATTAACAGGTTTCTTGTAGTGATAAGTAACATTCGACCAGTCAGAAGGCAAATCACGCTCAAGGATCAAGCAAAGTTCTACACGCTCTATTCTCTCCACTCACGTTCAATTTATAATCAAAATTCTCTACACTCGTGTTCGATTCTTAGTGAAAATTCTGTGACACAATGGTGCACGTCCTAGGGTATTTACACTACAAGAGACCTGTTAATCCATGACGGATTGAAACCGTCACAAATGTGTTAATCCGTGACGGTTCTAGAATCCGTCATGTATATCGCGTCATAGATTAACCGTAGCACCTTCCATGACGGTTTCCCTTGACCGTCACAGATGTTCTCTAATCCGTGACGGTCGTAAACCGTCATAGATCAGTCCCCGAGGCCCTAGCCAAGCCCGGGACTCTATGGACTAAACCGTCACGGATTTACATGACGTGGCATCTACGTGGATCCAACGTGGCAGTCAACGTAGCCCGCGTTGTGTACGGCCCAATATGGTTTTGGACCCACTTATTTCTATCGGCCCATTAGTCCATTTTTTGGGCAATCTAGCCCAGCCCATTAGCCCTTTTTTTAGGCAACCAGCCCGGCCCTTTAGCTCTTTTTTCAGGCAATCCAGCCCGGCCCATTAGCTCTTTTTTCAGGCAATCCAGCCCGGCCCATTAGCTCTTTTTTTTCAAGCAACAGGTTTATTTCGGTCCAGTCCATAGCCATTTTTTGGTCCAGCCCAGTAGTCCGTTTGGTCCAGCTCACTGATTCCCATCATTCATCATTCACATATGTTCAAATATGATTGAAATTAAACTTTATTGATTAAAAGGAATTGCAAATGTCATGATACAACAATTGGTGATTACAAATGAATTGCAAATGCATGACAAATCAGCTTCATCTCCATGAATTCCCTTCTCTGAGTTCGTTTTCAATAAATTTGTGAGCCCTTTAACCTAATGTTCGAAGAAGAATACCGTGTTAATTAATGATCCCTAAGTTGGAGATCCAAGTCAATTTACAAATATGAATGGTACATACCCCACCATAATCTTGCAGAGCAGAATAATTATGATCCCTCGTCATTGCTGTAAGTTGTTCCTCTCCAATTCCAAACCCCCGTGGGAGAATTTCTGCATAAAAGAAATGTCAAAGTAATAAAGTTACAAAAGTATCATAGCCATTTTTGCACAACTATTATCAAGATGCAGGACGGTCCTCAGCTTAGTAGACAATTATTTCTTGACACAAGATGCTGGTCACAGGGATAAATAACAGAGGAGAGTTCAGAGCATTTACCTGTTAATTCCACCTCACCATTATGCTTTTCTCCAGCTTCCTTGAAAAGTAATGCAGCCTGATTGAATTCAAAACTAAAACATCAAACAAGAAAAGTGTATGATTGAATGTGTAGCAGTACTAGTTGAAGTAATAGTGCAAATTTGGCATGAGTATAGAAGTTCATTATGCCCTAAAGAACATTCAAAACAGATGCATGAAGTTAAAGCATTTTATTGCCAAGCAGGCGCACACAAGCATGCAGGGATTAAACAGTTAGCTATCACTATCCAATTGGTTAAATTATGCAACAAGGTAGATTTGAAGGAATGGAATTCAGGCCAATCAAATGTTTGATACTGTGTCGATCATATGCTGCATTATAACAGCCCTAGTTTGTAAACCTTGTAAGGCATCTTATTTCATGCATCATTTGCATTTAATTTAAATCAAATAACTTAAAGTCAAATAGGGTCAAATCTGAACTCAATTGAAACTTGTGAAATAAATGTCCTTCAAAAATTCTTTTGATATTTTTCATGGCTCTCATACGCATCCACAGTAAAACCAAGCTTGAGCATAGGGGTGGAATCAAATGTAAATCATGAAACATAACTGAAGTCTACAAACGAAAGCAACTAATTAGCTTTTGGGCAGTTTCAATTTAACTTTCAGTAGGCAGTCCAATCATAATGTATCTTTCGCAATACAATATAGTTGCATTTTCCTAACCAAGAAGAGTAGGACATGCTAGGCAGTGGCGGATCTAGGATTTTATCATCAGAGGTGCCACATTCCACACACAAAATTTAATTGACATGTACAATCATCACAAATTCAACATATTAGTTCAAAATTTGTCAAAGTTACAATATGAATAGTTTAATATGGTCCCATAGCATAATAATTTTAACAAATAGGTTTGAGATAGGCCTTGGGGAAGTTGAGCGGTTGGACTGAGTTATATGTGAGCCATGCTTACATAAGAGTTAGCTGAAGAACAATTGTAGCATCTGATCTTAGTAGTTCTGAGCACACACATATGCCTCTCAACCTTAACCAGCTAAGATCTAATGTAACAACATGTTCTTATAAGAATTACTCTCTCAGATCTGATTATTGCAAAAAGAAGAACCTATTCACATCAAATGAGCATCTGTTCTTACCAGAAAATAGCTAAGACCAAGTGTAGCATATATCCTTGTCAGTTTCTAAAAGAATGTATGTATGAACCATATATGCTCGTAAGCTTAAATCAGATTTCCCAAACACACATATATCACATACACTGATGTACGAAGGCAGCCATAATTTTTAGCAAGCACAAGAGGCATATGCCAACAAAAGATTAAGAGCAGCAGCTGTTCATATTCCCTTTGGATATCCAACAAAGAATTTGAAGTTCTAGACAAGGAAACAACACATTCTTAACAAATATAGCAGCTCTAAGATTCTAGAATGCCAACCGGAGTCAAGTGGATATATATCAGATCAGTTGCTACAACCATCCACTACCCTTTTTAATTGACCAAAGAATCAAGAAATAACCTCTGTTCTTTCAGTCAAATAGTCTGATATAGATATGTATATATACATATAGAAAATAGTGAGAAGCTAGAGATCAGGCAACAATTGTCATTATCAAACTTTTCTCACATTTCCTTATTCTTTTTCTCTAAAAACATCATTTCAGAATGAGCACATCTATTAGAATTGCAATCAGGCATATAGGAGATAATTAAGCATACTAAAACAGGACTAGTGATTATTAATCACATATCAATCGAGTATTAGAAGTAATCAGCACAACTATCCACCGAAGCATCAATTGTGGTGCACAACACAAACATATATATCAGAGTACAACACAAACACATATATCATATATCAGTGTGTGAGGAACCCTAGAACCGAGTCACTACAGAGAAGGAAAAGGAGATGAGGGAGGTGGAATCGAGGAAGACTTACCAAGGGATTGGGGTGGCACCATCACGGTTACAGCGGTGGTCAATTCCGCTGCTGTCCGGCGATGGCGACACCGATTGAGGTGACGCGTTCGGGTCATAGGGTAGCAAATTGAGGCGGAGGAGACCGTAGCGGGCACCGAGGCCAAGGCGGCCTGATCTTAGGGAGCAAGGCGGCGGCATCCCGAGCCCTAAGCGCACGCCGGAGCCGAACCCCAGCAGCCCGAGCCTAAGCTCTAGCGGCGCTGGTGAGTGGAGGCGGCATTGGGCAAGACCGAGGGGGAGGCGATCCGTGAGGAGGCGGCGGCGTGTGTGCGTGGAGAAAGGGGAGCCGAAGAGGCGAGCGGCCGGTGAGGATCATCCCGAACCTAGGTCCGAATCGGCGGCGGATGTAGGGTGAAGTGCGATGGGGGTGGCGGCGCCGAGCAGGACGGAGCGTGAGCAGCCGCAGCCGAGAGGGGAAGACGAGGAGATGGCGCGCATGAGAGGCAGGCGGTGGCGGGGAGAGGAGGGCGGGGAGAGGAGCCAGGGTGGGGAAGTGATTTCTAGATCTGGACGGGGAGGGGAGCCGGGGTGGGGATTTTGGGTAGGCGCTTCAATTTTTTCTCCCGCGCGCGCGTTGTCCCGCTAGAGCCCGCCTCTTCTCCCAATTTTTTCCATCTCCCCGCCCTATCTAATCCCGACAGATAGCATGCCCTAAAGGTGGGTCCCACGCATAACTGACATGTGGGTCCATCAGCAATCAAGTGGGACCAATGAATCCTGACAGCTAGGTCCCATTGCGAGCTAACAAGTTGACGTGGCTCAGCTCCAACACGACATATCAGTAGGCGCAATCCGTGACGGATCGCACATTGCAAAAAAAAAGAGCCCGGTTGGTCAGTCTGTGATGGATTAGTATCTCACAACTATGACGGTCATGTCTGTCCGTCATAAATACACCACCATCACAATAAACTTGTTGCGCCTAAGGAATATCTGTGACGATTTATAGAAACGTCACGAGAAAACTGTCACGGATTAACAGGTTTCTTGTAGTGTTATATCCGACTCAGCTCGGCCGAAAAGACCGCGCGCACACACCCAAATTAAGCTGACAAAACGGCAGAAAGGAACAAGTAACTGATTAGCTCAGTTTATGTTCGTTGAACTGTACAACTACGAATTTATCTGCTGTAAAAAAACTAGCCAAAAATAAAAAGATAAACTAGTACAACACTAAAACAGATAGACATGAATAAATTAAATAAAATTATCATAATCCATCTCGGTATCATGCAAAATGGAGCATAACATGGACTGTCGTATGAAATCAGCCCGAACTAACTGAACACTAATTTCTGTGCGCAATCTCCGTCTGGTTAAGCTCGGCTGCAGGTGTGCGTGGGGCCCGTCATAAGTCGCAGAGATAAAATCCATGTACGCACGGTTTGCTTACCTGCTATCCCGGATTTCTTGCCTTTTATCTCCGAGGCGCACCAACAGAAGCTGTGGAGAGAAAATAGGAGCGATTAGTTCCTTGGCACATCCATCCTCCTGTATGCACGTGGATTTCATTCGTGAAAAAATAGTAAAAACAACAACTAAAGTCGTCAACCCGGATTTTACGAAGCCCCTTTATATGCAGCCTCTTTTTCCACCGAGTGATCTGCCTCTTGAGATTTGTGTCAAAGTTTTGGGTTGAAATTCGTTAATTCAATGCAATGCATTTCCGACAGCGGTCAGTAGTCACAGTTACATCCATAGGACGATGGCATGCCTTCTATTTGACAATCCCTCTCGTTTTCTCTTTCCTTGCACGTACCCCATGCGTTAAAATTTGATTCCAATATTTAAATCCCCACAAGTTTTGAATCGGAATTCTGAATTACGATTCATTTTATTGTAAAACCAACATCTCGGATGCGATCCGATGGCTGGTAACAGGTTGTCCATCAAATATAAGCATAAAAATAAAAAAACAAATTGACCTAAGGATATAACGGTGGTGCTCTTTCTCTTTATTAGATTTAATCTGAGCATAATATCTCCAACTGTCTAAATAAAACACCTCTCATATTTATATATCTCTTACGTGGAGGCTAGGGTTTGGTAAGTGTCTACATGGCCCCTAGGAGGACACGGTGTACTAGTTGGCCCACCTAGGGAGCCCGATTTCATAATCATATTTGTGTTCTTAGTGACGAGATCTTTGAAACACGATCGATATTACATATATTAAATTTTGAAACTAAGTGAAACTTATATGGAACTCTATATACTATGATACTATGTTTTAGCTTTGCTAATGTTTTAATAAGTACTTGTCGAGTGTCACATTTTTTTTTGATAAATGAAGAAATTATATTACTCCCGGCCTCTGCATAACAATGCACATAGCCACTACAAACATCCACAAGTTTCACATGTTTAAAGAAAGAAAAGAACCAACAAAAAGGGGATAAACTAAACCGACACAGCCAAAAGACAAACATCGCACAAGGCGATCAAAAACCCAGAAACTACGGTGCTCCTCCAACTGCAATCCTGGGCTGTTGCCTCCAAGCACTAGACGAAAACAAGTGTAGCACCACTTGTCGCAGTTGGTCGCTCCCCCCTTGGAACACTAGTCGTTGATCCTCCTGCTGCAAAGGCGCCCATGTGCGAAGAAGAGAAGCACAAAGGAACACCACCTAATTAGGATGATAAAAAAACTTTTTATCAAAAATTAAATCATTACGGCATAGCCAAATAGCCGTACACAAAGCAAGAGCGCCAGAAAAAACTTGATCTCTATAAGGCGCTACAAAAAAATCACGCCAATGTCCCATCATATCAGCAACAGAACTGGGAGTAGCTATGTTAAAAGCTATACGAACCACTCTCCAACAAAACTTAGCCACCTTATACTGAAAGAAAAGGTGTTGAATGGTCTCATCATGCGAACAAAAACAACAAGAAGAACTCCCTGTCCAATTTCGTCTAATCAGGTTATCCTTTGTCAGCAACACCCCCTACCTAAATACCAAAGGAAAATTCTAGACTTGAGAGGAACTTTCAGCTTCCAAAAATGTTTATGACAAAACTGCACATTAGAAACCATCAGAAAATGATACAAGGACCTGACAGAGAACAACCCATTCGAGTTAGGGACCCAACGAATTCTATCCTGACTAGCATTAACCATGACCACCTCCAACTCGCGCATCAACTCCATCCACTCCGCTAATTTAGCCCCAACAATTGCTCTACGAAAAGACAGATTTAAAGGGGTGGCCTGGAAAACTGAAGCAACAGACATATTTTTATTTCGAGCCACATTAAAGAGCCTCGGATAGCGTTCACTCAAGGTAGAGCAACCGAGCCATAGATCACCCCAAAATCTAGTTTGAGTACCATTTCCAACATGGAATCGACAAAGTGGAAAGAAAAAACATTTCACCGCCATTAGACCAGCCCAAAAATGAGAGTCCCCTGGCTTGAACTCCACCTGAGCCAAAGTTTTTGTCCTAAGATATTTCTGACGGAGAAGCTGCTGCCATAAGCCATCTTCGTTTAGAAGTTTGAAAAGCCATTTGCAAAGAAGGGCACGATTTTGCTGTTGTAAGTTAAGAATACCGAGCCCTCCTTGGTCCTTGGGGCGACAACAAATGCTCCATTTAGCTAACCTATATTTTTGTTTATGCTCATCGCTTTGCCAATAAAATCGAGATCTGTAGAAATCAAGCCACTTTCTAACACCAACAGGGATCTCAAAAAAGGAGAGCATAAACATCGGTAAACTAGAGAGCACTGAATTAATTAAAACCAGCCTACCCCCGGCAGATAAATTCTTCCCTTTCCAAGAACTTAAACGGGATTCAAAATGATCCTCGATGTGTTTCCAATCTGAATTACTAAGACGCTTATAATGCATTGGGATGCCCAAGTACCGAAAAGGAAAGGATCCCAACCCACAACCAAAGAGCTCGATATATTGGCCTTCAAAACGTTTGGCCTCCCCGAAGCAAAAGATATCACTCTTATGAAAATTAATCTTTAAACCGGACAACTGTTCAAAAATATAGAGGATAATCTTCAGGTTTGTAGCATATTCGAGATCGTGTTGGAGAAAGATGATCGTATCGTCTGCATATTGCAAAATAGACAACCCCCCGTCCACTAGGTGTGGCACGAGACCCTCGATGAGTCCTGCCTCATTTGCTCTTTTTAGTAAAATAGCAAGCATGTCCGCCACCAAATTGAACATAATAGGAGACATAGCATCACCTTGTCGAAGGCCCTTCCTCGTTTGAAAAAAAGGACCAACAACGTCATTTACTTTGATATTAACACTACCTCCTTGGGTAAATTTTGTTACACACTCGAGCCACGTAGCGGAGAAACCTTTTACACGTAAAGTTTTTAGCAAGAAAGACCATTTCACCTTATCATAACCTTTTTCAAAATCTAATTTCAAAATGATCCCATCAGCTTTTGTTTTATGGATCTCATGAAGTGTCTCATGTAAAATGACCACACCTTCAAGAATATTCCTACCAGCTAGAAAGGCCGTCTGGCTAGGTCGGACAACCTTATCGGCCACAGAGACCAGTCTATTAGTCGCTACCTTAGTAAAAATCTTAAAACTCACATTAAGCAAGCAGATTGGCCGATATTGTTGAATCTGCTTAGCGTTTTCTTTCTTCAGTAACAACGTAATGGTTCCAAAATTAAGAGAATGTAGGGGCAAAAGCCCTGCATGAAAAGAATTAAACATGGCTAGGAGATCCCCTTTGATAGTTTCCCAGAACACTTGATAAAATTCTGCCGGAAAACCATCAGGACCAGGGGCCTTGTTATGCTCCATATCGAACACAGCCTCGTGGATCTCCTTTTCCGTGAACGGACATGTAAGAAAATCATTCTCCGCAGGAGACACCTGAGGAATATCAGCAATATCATCTATAAAATCGATATGAGTATCCTCAGGCTCTCCAAAGAGTTTGGAGTAAAAATCTGTAATATATTTGCGAAGATTATCATCCCCACTAATGAGCCCGTCCTCTTGCTCAAGCTGAAAAATCATCTACTTCCGGTGGCGACCATTAGCCAGCAAATGAAAGAACTTAGTGTTATTATCACCCTCTAGAATAAACTTGGCCTTACACCGTTAGTACCATTTTAATTCCTCTTCCCGAAGGAGGGAGGCCAAATTATCATTAGCTTCATGTTTTAAAGCAATTTCAGAAGGAAAAAGTTGCCGAGATTCGGCCAGAATGTCTAAAGCATCTATAGACTGAAGAAGCTTTTGTTTTAAAAGTCTGTTGTGCCCACTCGTGTTCCTGGCCCAACCTCTAAGGAATTGGCGAATGCCTCGGATTTTATTCTGCCAATTAGACATAGCCGATCTAGAGGAACCCCAATTATTCCAAACACTAGACACCATCCCAACGAAGCCCTCTCGCTGCAACCAACCTAATTCAAATTTAAAAGGCTTGTGAGAGTGAGATGGTACCCCGGCACGCAACAAGAGAGGGGTTTGATCCGACAAAACCCTCTCGAGCGTAGAGACCGTGACGAACGGGAACTTGAGCTCCCATTCAGAGCTCATTAGCACTCTATCCAACTTCTCGTACGTGGGGTTGTCTAAATTATTCGCCCACGTAAAAGTTCTCCCTGCAAGCGCAATCTCACGCAACTCCAAGAGCTCGATGACAGCATTAAACAAAAAATGCCATCTAGCATGAAAATTAGAGTTATTCTTTTCTGAGCTGTGTCTTATAATGTTAAAATCCCTCCCAATCAGAATAGGAAGCCCGTCAATATTAGCTGCACGAACCAACTCAGCCAGAAAAAACTCTTTCTCATGATCCTGCGCAGCCCCATAGACCGCCATCAAAACCCAAGAGAAATCATCAACCTTATTACGAAGTTTGAAATTAATAAAGAACTCACCATCATCAATAGAATCGACATGAAAAGACAACCTATTAACGCCTAATAACATACCACCAGACCGCCCCCTCGGAGGAGTCCAGTGCCACAAAAAATCTCTACCACCTCCTAAGGACAACAACTTAGCTTGAGTAAAAGAAGTGGTCATTGTTTCGAAGATAGCAACAAAGTCCAAAAGATTTTGTTTAACAAGATCTGAGTGTCACACATATTTCGTAATAGTTTTTATAAGGTCCATCATGTTCCAATACACAATAAGAGAAATAGCGAGAGCGAGCGATGGGTGAGGAGGTATCGTAGAGAAACGGAGAAGGGACAGATGTGATAAAGATGTACTGTACCTATCAAATCATCGTACTATTGCTCTCACCTCATTTCATTTCTAGAACTCCAAAATGAATCTTACACAAATCTTGGAATAAGATACGTGGTTGTAGGAGGGGCTGCATACGAGATGTCCTCGATAATTGCACTCGTTAAATTCTTTCCATCTTTCTAACCAACGCAGATTTGCTTGTTTTTCTGTTTCCTTTATTCACAGGCCCTCCTCTGCGATGGCCTCCTCCTGGCACGGAAAGCGTTTTCTGATCGGTTGATTTTCTTTGAGTGTTGCACTTCTTTTCATCAAGTTGTTGCATTTTCAGAATTCCATGTAAGTTGCGTACTAAAAGCTAAAGTTTTAAACATAAATAGTCTCTTCTAAAATGCTTAGATAAGATACTTCAAAATTATATACATATATCTATCTTGATAAATACTTTCGTAAACAATTTTTTAGATTTTATATATACATTATAATATAAAATAGTGGTGAAAACTACCTTTAAGAGATGGTAACAATGTTTAAAACGACATCTTTACCAGAGGGTCATTTACAGCCTTCTGGATGCTAGTCATTCTGAAAGACTATCTGTAATCCTGCCATGCAATTTATACAAAAATCATTTTCTTTCTTGTGTTTGAACACCAGTGGTTCATAAACACTACGATAATGATCGTGGGAAAATGTCGCCCTGTCTCCTTGCATGTAAAGTTCGGACTTCAGAGTCTACTCTCATCATATTCAGAGTAAGGAAAACAAACGTATCCAGAAAAGTGTTCTGTTCGTCTCCAGAAACGTATCTACTGAACCCTGACGAAACGGAGAGAATGCATTGCACGGTTTGCGTGGTTTCAGTGTTCATGTTCTTATTTTCTTTTGGCCCGTGTCAAGAATGGATTGGACGCACGTTTTACTCAAGGGAGCCACGCTTTAGAGGTATTATAACCAAACAATGCATTCGGTTCAAAAAAATATATATATAACCAAACAATGCACTTGCTGCACATGTCTAAAACAGTGCAAACTGCTCCAAATAATAATCAATCAACGAGAAACACGTTCAGAAATTCTCTAGTATATATACCAGGAGAAAATACCTAGTGAAAACCATATTATAGTAAAAACTCCGTAGATATCACACTTAAAAGTTTTTAAAAATTCTCAAAAGGTACAGCATGTTAGGAGGGGGATGTCCCATAACATATTTAGTTTTAAGTTCAAACTCATATTCATTTAGGAGGCATGTAAAACATAAATTTAGCATGAATAGTGATGTTTTCCTATTCACCACTATTTGTTGCTGAATTTATTTTTTTCATACCTCCCAAGTGAGTTTGAATTTGAACTTAAAATTTTACATGTTTACAGAGCATCACTTCTCCAACATAATATATTTTCTTATTTTTTTGAAAACTTTAAAACATGATTTTCACGTGGTTTTCACCGGTTTCCATAGGATATTTTTCCGTAGACCATATATAGGGACCATCAACCTTGCGTTAGCTTGGACCCACCAAAATTAAATTGTCCGGTAAAATTAACTCATAAATTAGATGGTCTTTTCTGAGTTGAGGTTAGTCTGCTGAAAAAAGTGAAAAAAGAGAAATTAACCAACAAAGTATACAGCAACGGCTTAAATATGACGAACAAAGCAATCTTTCCTGGATGCATTTGCAAGGAGAAGAAACTTTTCAGAAAGGTTAACCTTTTCAACATTCTTTGGGCAGGATCGAGTGAACAAAACTTATTGGATTTGTATGTCAGATCAGATGGCAACGATTACTCTATCTGCTTTACTTACATTGCGATGGAATAATGGATTTGGTGGTGTAATTAGCCTCCTTGTATCAGCGTCTGTGGCATTATTGGATTCTCCTTTATGCCAACCTGTACTTTTGTCATTGTGTTTGCTACTACTGCACTCCTTTATGAACACAGCTTTCAGCTTTGTGCCTGAGTTCAGAATATTTTTGGCCATCATTTTCTTAATTTGGATCTTTCAACAATGATGAAAGATAACACAAGTGCAACATCATACTTGATGACAACGGGACAGAATATTCATAAGGCAAAAGAACAAGGTGAATCAATAAACTGTTGTGGCTTCTTTAGAACGAATTGCATGAGCTATTGTGAGCTGCTTCAGCTCACAGGCAAAATAAAATCTGACTCTGAAAATGTTAATTAACTAACTCTAACAATTTGAGTAACCACCCCTCGAATCAACCCTAAAAGTTCAGACTGACATGTCAATATGACACAAAGAAAATCCCCAACAAGAACCCACTCATGCCGGCGGCGTGGACACCGGCACAATCTTCCCCTGCTCGACGTTCTCGGCGGCAGCATCGGCCGTTGTTGTGCCATCCCCAGAGTGCGCCACATCGTACGTCGCGTGCACGCCGAAGAGCACGTAGTAGCCGAGCATGACCACCGTGCAGATGCCGAAGCGCAGGTAGGCCATGGACCCGAGCGAGCCCATCAGGAAGAGGTTGGTGGCCACCGACATGGCCGGTAGCCAAGGCATTAGCGGCACGCCGTACACCTTCGGCGTGCGCTGCTGCTTCGCGCACAGCGCCAGCCCCGCCGCGCCGGCCGCCCAGCCCACGCCGAACGCGACGTACCCGGGCCACCGCCTAGCATAGCGCGAGTTGTAGTACACCGAGAGGCCGATGGAGGAAAGGACGATCAGCACCAGGAAGGCGAGGAAGGTGCGCAGCTGCGAGGCCGACGTCCTCCCTGCGACGTAGTAGCGGCGGACGAGGAGCGCGACGGCGACGAGCGCGAAGATGAAGAGCGTGCTGATGGAGGAGACGGAGGCGAGCACATCCAGGCTGGAGAAGAGCGCGATGCAGGCGGCGCCGAGCGTGACGGCGATGGTGGCGTAGAGGGGCGTGCCAGTCCTGGGGTGCACGAGCGCGAAGTAAGGCGGGATCATGTGCGTGCGCGCGATCTGCGTGGTGTAGCGCGCTTGGCCCAGCGCGCCGACGAGGAGGCCGCTCGTCATTCCCTTGAGCGCGCCGAGCGCCACGACGTAGCGCGCCCACTTCATGCCGGTCGCGGCGAACACCACCGAGTAGGCCGCGTTGGCGTCGATCTCGCTGTACCGCTGCATGCCGACCAGCGCAAGCGACATGGCGCAGTACACCACCGTGATGGCCGACATGGAAGAGATGAGGCCAAGCGGCACGTCGCGGCCGGGGTTCTTGGTCTCCTCCGCCATCGTGGCCACCATGTCGAAGCCCGTGTAAGACCAGTACACCACGGCCGCCGCGCGGAACACGCCGGCGGCCCCGAAGGGGAAGAAGGAAGGCGCGAGGTTGCTGGAGTCGAAGTGGGCGAACCCCACGCCCATGACGAAGGCGATGATCATGATGCCGACCACGGACGCCAGTGAGTTGATGGTGGACGTAAGGCGCGCGCCGGACATGGCCAGCGCGGAGGTGGTAATCAGGACGACGACGGCGATGGGGTCGAGCAGATTGAACCCCTCAGCAAGGGCCGGGACGTGGATGCGGAGCGCGTCACTGTCGCGTCCGAGGAGCGCGGCAAGGTAGGACGTCCACGACCGGCCGAGCCCGGCGGCCCCCACGACGGCTTCCAATAGTATGTTCCCGGCGGCGAGGAAAGCCGCCATGTCGCCGAGCTCGACGCGGAGGTAGGAGAACGACCCCCCAGCCGAAGGGATCTCCGTGGCGAGCTCGGCGTAGCAGAAGGACGACAGCAGCGCGGAGAACCCTGCCGCGGCGTACGCGAGCGGGATTGCCGGCCCAGCATCGAAGCGCGCCTCCTGGCCAGTAAGCACGAAGACGCCGGAGCCGACGACGGAACCGAAGCCGAGGAAGGCGAGGTCCACCCACGAGAGGCAGCGCCGCAGCGGGTTCTCGCTCTCGGCGAGCAGTGTCCCCGCCTCGACGGCCTCAGACGATCGGGCAGTCACGCGGTCCCGGAGCCGCGGCACGGTGGCCGCGAGCGCGCTGGCATAAGCGCCCCAGCTCCGGAACGAGGGCTCGGGGAAGAAGTCCGCTTTGCTCCACCTCCAATACCGCCGCCGCGGCTCTCCCGCCGCCGCCTCCGCCGCCGCCGCCATCAGGTGCAGAGGGAGCAATCGCGTGTTAGCTAGAGGCCATTGCTATCAAAGATGTGAATCTGTTGGAGGAGAATTGCTATTGAAGATGCGTGTGTAGTTTTGTAAGAGGAGAGGGAGAGATTGATTTGGAGAGAATATGGGAGGTTACTGGAGGATTTTGAGTTTGTTGCTGCTAGTATTTATCTCTAACAGCCTGGTGACGATGACAAGGCCGCTAACAAGATGCCGCGCGCCCGCGGCCCGCGGCCCACGGCCCAGCGGTGGGTAGTTGGCGAGATTTTGATTTCGGTTTTGCTCTCCGAGGGCGCCGGTCGGTGGGGGCGTGCAGCAGGTAGGGAACTCCTGTAGATCGTCGTTGAGGAAAGCCACGCTGTGTGGCGGCCTAGCCATGCTCTTCGATCTGTTTCGACACGTAGCTAAAAAAAAGAGCAAAAAGAAATCACCCCCGCACAACACATCCAACTACCACAAAAAAATGCCAATCTGCTACATGCCTACGCGCACATATTTGCTTTCAATCCAAGATTCAAAAATCAATTACTTCTAAAGCGTGCGTCTAATTCACAAACCATTTGGGCCGTTGTACTCTCCGGGAAATAAGACTACACTTTAATGACATTTCTAAAATATTTTTCTTCAGAAATTGAATTTAACAAAAATATATTCTGTATTTAGAATAGAAGTTAAAACTGCTTCTTTAATAGAAATGTTCCTTTAGTTCACGAGAATTGTTCCCATAGTTCACAAAAAAAAATTTATACTAAGTAACATTATTTTAAAATATGTTCCACTATTTATGAAAAATGTACTTGTGAAAATAATGTGGAAAGTTCACAATAGTTCAATCCCGAAAGTTTCACTAGCTACAAAATAATGTTCCACTATTTTGAGAAAATTATTCTAAAATAAAGAAATGAAGGTGATGAATTTGTCTTAATGTTATATATTTCATGTCGAACCGTGCAAAATCACTATTGGGACTTTTCACCGAAAAATTCAAGACTATTAGTAGAATCAAACAGGGAAGAGATTGAAATTATTCATGAACAACTCAAGCTATTGGTGGGAACAAAAGTTTAAAATTAGCGGAAGAGACAAAATACACATTAAGAAAATTCATGAAAAATTGTTAAGGAGATGAAAATTCCAGCTCAACGCTTCCCACGCTCCTCTTCGTGGTCCGTTGTCCATTGTTGGACCTTCAGCAACTGTGTTGCTTATGGCTCGCATGCGTGGTAGCTAGGAATCCGACAATAGGGGTAGCCCATGTGCTGGAGGCCTGCGGTGAAGTGGGGAAGCTCCAGTAGCAAGCGCTTGGGTGGAGGTGCACCGGAGTCATCGAAATTCCTGGCCGGAGTTGGGGAAGATGGAGGAGATGGGGAGGTTTGGGAGAGAGGAAAGGGAAGAAAATAGAGGAGAGAGAGAGGACTTTTTATAGGCATGAAAAGAGGTGGAGAGACACTGCAGGGAGGCGAAAAGGGGCGGCGGTGTGGCGCTTGCACTCATGTGCATATTACGTAGCAACGGCTCCCGTTACTCAAGCCGGCGGCGCTGCGCATGGCTGCTACGGCTCCTGTGTTCGTGCACAACTACATGCACGCACGGCAGCAGGTAGCCACGACCTGCATGCCTGGCCGGCCTGATGGGCTGGCTAGACTTTTTTTTAAAGATTTTCGATTAAAGATTATAGGAAAAGAATTCAAACAACCTCAAAAATAGTCCAGAAATTATGGAAAATTTCCAATAAATCAATTTGAATATGATGAATCCAAATAAATTATTTTCTGAGAGAAAGAGAGGGATTCCAAAAGAATTTGTACAAAAAAATATGGTTAAAATATGACATGTAACATCCTTTGCTTTGAAAAGAATTTTAATCCATAAAATTGAGGATATTACACAAATTTCTGTAGGTTCAAAACACTACAAGAAATAAGTCGATCTGTGACGATAACTTTTTCGTCACGTATATTGGAGCATCTATGACGTTTTATGGACAGAGTGTCATAGATCTGGATGGACTCCGCCAGCAAGTCTACCGTACTAAAACAAATCGTCATATATTGGTCAAAGCCCTCTTGAGCCCAATTTGACCACCATGGCCCATATGTCAGAACTCAAAATGCTTACGCTTACGTGTCACTTATGGGTCCCATGCGTCAGAGTTCTATCTTTTTCAAAAAAAAGCGGGACCAACCTGGTCCAACCTGTCAGCACGGTGGGACCCACCTGACAGGACGTGGACCCACCTGTCAGGTGGTAGACCCATCTTGGTCCCACCTGCCAGCACATCGGACCCACCTAACAGGACGTGGACCCACCTGTCAGGTGGCAGACCCATCTTGGTCCCACCTGCCAGCACATCGGACCCACCTGCCCGTCCCGGTCTCACATGTCAGGCCACGTGGCCCACTTGTCAGCACCTCGGCTGCACATCGGACCCACCTCGGACTAGGGACCCGCGTTGGTCCCACATGTCAGCACCCCGGTCCCACGTGTCAGAATAAGCGGAAAATACCTCCAGCAAAAAGCAGGTGCGGGGATCGAACGAATACCTCCCCCCTCACCCCACTAGTCGTTTTGCCACTAGGCTATGCGGTTGGCTCTGACGTGAGTGCATCTTGCAACGTATTTATAAACGTTTTTATGTCTACGGGTCAAACAGATTTGCTACAGCCCCACTGGACTGGGCCGACTGGAGCAAGCTCTCCTCGCCACCACCCGCGACAGCGGGAGCACACACCGTCGTTGCCCTAGTGCTCCACCGCCGCCTGCCTTTGCCGGGCTTGGCCCTCCAGCCCTCAAATCCGAGACCTCCGCTCGCTGCCGCACCGGAGACCTCCGCCTGTCACCGCATGGAAACGGCCGCTGCCCCCCCACCAGTGCCGCCAGCCGTTGCAGCGCACACAGCAGCCGCGCCGGCCCTCCTCCGCCGTGAGCCGTTGCCGCGCCAGCCCTCCAACGCGCGCCTCGGCCGGCCCTCCTCCATCGTGAGCCATTTCCGCGCCAGCCCTCCAACGCGCACCTCGGGCGGCCTCTGCCCCTCCATCTTTCCTTTTGACATTTGTGTGCCTTCTCCTCCGGAGCAAATATTGATGTTCTTTATGTGCTTTGATCAACTCAGATGGACAGGAGCTGGATTGTCCATGGTAGATAGTTTACCCCTCCCTATAATGAAAGCATTAGAGAATTCTTGAGATTTGTTGGGGAGAGATATGGTGACAATGCGTAGATGCCATGCCCATGCCGTCACTGCCTGAATGAGAAAATGATACATCATGGAAGGGTGGAAATTCACTTGCTAATGAATGGCATGTCCAATACATACACTCGGTGGATACACCATGGAGAGCCCATGCATGTTGATGTTATTGAAGATGTACAGGGAAATGATGAGAATGCTGATAATGAGCATGAGAATGCCGGTCATGAGCATGAGAATGCTGGTCACGAGCATGAGAATATGGATGGGATAGGGGAGGTTGGTGGTGATACAATTCCTGAAATGTTGCAAGAGCTACTTAGAGCAGAGGAGGAAGCAAGAACAGACCAGGCAACAAGAGCTGAAAATCAAGGTGGTGGAAATGATGTTGGAATGGATGGGTTGTTTGCAAAGTTGTTGGCGGAGGCAAAGCGCCAGCTTTACCCTGGAGGTAACCATGTATCAAGGTTCTCCTTTGTGGTAAAGCTACTCCATCACAAATCATATCACCGCATCAGCAACACTGCTTTTGATGGTTTCTTGAAGATGATGGCTGACGCGCTTCCACCGCACAATACACTGCCAACATCATACAATGAAGCAAAAGCTTATCTCCGTGAGTTGGGTCTTTCATATGAACCCATACATGTCTGCCCAAACAATTGCATCCTTTTCCAAAAGAAATATGCCGAAGCAAACAATTGTGACAAATGTGGTGCCTCAAGGTGGAAGTATCCAGATAAAAAGAAAGTGCTTGTTAAAGTGTTGCGCTACTTTCCTTTGCCGGCAAGGATGAGGAGAATGTTTGCTTGCAAGAGAACAGCAGAGGACACACAGTGGCACCGGTTGAAGAGAAAGGTCAGAAAGAAGATATTGAGTCATCCAGCTGATAGTGAAGCTTGGAAGGAGTTTGACAAGGAATGGAAGGAGTTTGCACAAGATCCTAGAAACCTAAGGCTTGGCCTTGCTATTGATGGATTTAATCCATTTGGGAACATGAGTACATCATACAGCATGTGGCCTGTCTTTGTTGTGCCATACAACCTTCCACCATGGGCATATATGGACCAGTCAAACTGCATGTTGGCTTTGGTAATCCCAGGCCCAGACTGTCCGGGAAAAGACTTTGATGTGTTTCTTGAGCCTCTAATAGATGATCTAAAAGTGCTATGGAAGGGCGTGCGCACATATGATGCATTCAAAGATGAAATGTTTGATCTTCGTGCTGCAGTACTTTGGTGCATACATGACTACCTAGCTCTGAGCACAATGTCTGGGCGTACCACAAGAGGATATGCTGCATGCACTCATTGTGACAAGGATCCTCTATCATGCTCCATAAAGTACAAAATGTGCTACATCGGCCACCACCGTTTCCTTCGCAAGGGCCATCGCTTGTAGAAAGAGACAGACTTTGGCAAGGTTCATAAAAGCAAGGAGAAGCCGGGGACATTCTCTAAAGAGGAGTTGTTGGCTGAGGTGGAGAAGGTAAAAGATGTTAGACTAGGAATAAATTCTGCAAGCCAGAAGAGGAAGCGAGGAGAGCCTACACCGATTTGGAACCGAAGGGTTGGCTTGTGGGACCTACCTTATTGGCCATCGTTGAAGCTTCGGCATAATCTCGATGTGATGCACATTAAAAAGAACATTTGTGACAACCTCCTTGGCACACTCCTTGACATTGAAGGGAAGAATAAGGACACCATCAATGCTAGGATTGATTTGTTTAACATGGGCATTAGAAAAGAATTGCAATTGAAAGAGAATGGCAACAAGTATGATATGCCACCAGCACGCTATACCTTGAAAAAAAAAGGATTGCATTTTGTCAATTTCTAAGTGAGCTCAAATTTCCAGATGGATTTTGTTCAAACATTTCAAGGTGTGTCAACGTTGCTGCAGGCAAGGTGACCGGACTTAAAACACACGATTGCCACATCCTCTTGCAAAGAGTATTACCTGCTGGCATGAGAGGTTTTGTGGACAATGAAATCTATGTGGCCATTGCTGAGCTGGGGCAGTTCTTTAGAGAACTGTGCTGTAGAACTTTGGATCTGGATGTTTTGCATCGTCTGAAAGATGAAATCCCAGTAATATTGTGCAAGCTTGAGAAAATCTTCCCCCTGGCTTTCTTTGATGTGATGGTCCACCTGACTGTGCACTTACCTGATGAGGCCATCCTCCGAGGGCCTGTAAACTCTGGTTGGATGTACCCCATTGAGAGGATGTTGGGTAAGTTGAAGAGTTTTGTGAGGAACAAGGCACGGCTAGAAGGTTCAGTGGCAGAGGCCTATATTGCTGAGGAGTGCTTGACATTCTACTCAAGATACTTGCATGATGTGGAAACAAGATTTAATCGACCACCAAGAAATGTAGGTGACGGACATGAGTCATCTTGTGATGTATTCGGGAATGGTGTCACTTTACTTGGAGGATGCGAGTTGATTCCACATGATAAAAACTTGAGCTTGAAAAAAGAGCTGGATAGGATGGCTTGGTATGTCCTAAACAATTGCGAGGAGGTTAAGAAATATAAGGAGTATGTTCTCACTTCTATATTTCTGAATTTTAATTGATATTGATGTTGCTTAGGATTTAGCTCTTAGTTTGTGAATTATTTCTGGTTTGCAGGCTATTCAAGGAATAGCTAGAGAAGGATGGGATGTCTAATGTGGATAAAAGGCTTGTGTAGGGATTTGCAGGATGGTTCAAGGCACATGTTAGTTTTCTTTGGCAAGTCTCTCTATGCTTAGATAGCATTTCATTGCATGAATTGACCTTTTTTGTTTGCTTTGCTTTACACAGATGATGGAGAAGAAAAGGGAGAAACCAGAAGATGTTGATGAAGAACTTTTTGCCTTGGCATGTGATCCATCCCTAGGAGTAAGATCATACTCCGCTTGTGTTGTGAATGGTGTTCGGTTTCTCACCATTGATCGTGAGAAGGGTAAGCAAGCACAGAACAGCAGAGTCATGACTGCCGGTGACCATAATGGAAAGCCAAAGGACTTCTATGGTGTCCTAAAGGAAATCAAAGTGCTATACTATAACTCTAATGAGCAGTTCATGCGGTTAGTTGTTCTATTCAAGTGTGATTGGTATCGCCTTGCTGGCCTCAAGACTCCATTAGAAGTGGATGATGGACTGTTCAAAAGCATCAACATCACAGGTCTTTGGTACAAGGATGACATATCTTGTCAACACAGGCAACAAAGGTCTTTTATATGGCAGACACAAAGCTGGGCAAAAATTGGCGAATTGTTCAAAAGTTTGAGCATAGGCATAAGTTTGATGTATATGAAGTTGAGCCTACTAATATACCTGCATACCAGGAAGACCAATGTTCTGATAATGAGGATTAAGAAGGGTGCTGTCGCCATGTTGTAACTGATGATATGCCTTCGGTTCCTTTAAACTGCAATGACCAAGAATGCCGCACAGTGGAAGCATCAGTGGTCGAAAAATTGATGAGAACCCAAAGAAATGATGCAGTGGAGGAAAATGATAGTGAGGATGATACAATTCAAGAATACTTAAGTGAAAATGAAGAAGTTGAACAAGATGACAGTGATGTTGATTAGTCCCCACAACATGCTTTGGTCCCCGACGCATTGATTCATTGTGCAAGCCCTCCAGAGGTTCCAAGGCCTGTTGAGATTGAAAGGCCTCCGAAGCTGCCAATGTCGACATCTGAGACTGTTGCTGCACCTATTGGTGCTGCCCAGAAAAGCTCTAATAACTATCTGGAGTTTGATTTCTTTTAGCAAAAACGAAGTTTTTTCTTTCTAGAGGCCACAATCTGCAGTGAAGGAAAGTCAGGAACAGTTGTAGAATTTCTGATTTACTGTAGCATTTCTGATTTCTGATTTCTGATTTACTGTACCGTTTCTGATTTCTGATTTACAATTGTAGTTGGTTTCAGTTTCCTACCCTGTCAAAAGTTTTGGGACATTAGTAAAACTGAGTTCTTAGACTCTTTAGAGATTTTGAGATTGGCTCTGCTGAATGAGATTTACTCTAGCTTCATCCAGGAGTAATCTGTATCGGCAAGCAAGTAAAAATGAACCATCACTTTTTGTCTCGTGATTTTCAGCAACTAAATCTTGACCACAACAAAAATATCCAGCTAGAAATATTTTATGAAGACAAGATTGGTAAGTCTTTCTGGTAATGATTGAAATGTTTGCTCTCTTTAGAGCAAAACAAGCGTACAACTTCAGAACCACGGCTAAAACTAAAAATGGGGCATTACTGACAATGAGTGGATACTGTTCTTAGTGCAATTTGATGCAACTCAGCTCACGGGGCTTCAGTGGAAAAATCTGAGAGCTTCGCATTGAAGTTCTGAATTAACATGACATTGCAGGCTGGTTAGAGTATTATTCAGACAAGAGAAAATATCATTAGTCGATCTTTTTATAGGTTGTACTGAACATATATGTGAGCAAATGATTTGTAGGTAAAGAAATGTCAGTGGTGTAAGACAAAACTTACAGTAATTCATGGCAGTCTGCTTGCCCTGCCAATATTACGCTGTACCCGCATTGAACCGCATGAGTTCAGCAAATTTTAAGTACCTTCTGCTTTCAAGGGATTCCTGCAATAATTCGACTCTCCTACCAGCAAGCCTGCTAGTGCTTCTCTCAGTGTTGATGCTTCGAACTCTAATGCTAGCTTGTAAATCTGCTATATCTGCAATAATGTTTCTTGTAATACAAAATGCTGCTGAAAATGTGTAATAATCAGAAAAAGGTTGTCTGCCCTGAACTCGTACACGAGTAGTAGCTCATTGTCATCCATGCTGTAGCCCAAGAGTTTGACAAGGTTGGGGTGTGAAATCCTCCCAAGGAAATTCACTTCAGACTGCACCTTCCAACATTCGCAAAAATAAAAATAAATAGGAAACCAATCAACTGGAGCATCCTGGTATGGCAAGTAATGCAAAAGGCCACCAATCTCCACTATGCCGCAAACTGCTTTGCATGCTAATTAGCACTTAGTTTATGCTTCAGTAGGAGAAAGAATACCAGAGCGAGCATAATCATTTCACTTAATTAAGAAAAATGATGTTGTGGTTGCTCATAATCTTAAGTGGGTTTTAGCTATTTTTGAACAGCTTTCTAGAATGAGAATAAATATTGAACCTTCTTAGGTTATCCAAAGTAGTGTTGTTATAGGAATTCTTAAAGTGTGTAGGGGAAATATTTAGTTAGCATAAGCTTCTTTATATCACCGAGGTTAGTTTTTAGGTCATGAATCCAAGTTTTTTAATCAGCACCACAGCAAAACCGGAGACGCCAACACCGTTGCCGGAGCCACTGAGGAGGAGGCCATCGACCACCCCTCCAGCCGCGCACCAACCAACGCGAAGACCAACTCCACCAACTCCTCGACGCCACCAAGAACAGTGGCGTCGAGAACCGCCGTCGCAAATCTCGACAAGCCGCAACAAATGTCTAAATAACGGACTATTAATTGTGAAGCATTTTTGGTAAATCTCAAAAGATTTACATGTAATAGACCGAAAAAATCTCAAAAACCTTTTCACATGTAATAGACCGAAAAAATCTCAAAAGATTTCACACCAGTTGTCTTAAAATTATGAATTTTTGATCTCATTATTTTTAGTAAATCTCAAAAGATTTACATGTAATAGACCAAAAAATCTCAATAATCTTTTCACATGTAATTCCCCGCCGCTTGGGGGCAAATTTTACATGTAAATCACAATTTAGATGCCTCTGCAATTCCCCGCCGTTTGGGGGTAAATTTTCACGGAAACTGAAATTACACCGCAGCCCCTTGCTACCAACCACACGTTCAGTGGAAGCACCAGAAGTAGGAGGGCATTTAGGTAAACTTCACTCACCGCGCCTCTGCACAAATCCACCAAAACTCGTCCTCTTCCCCCAATTCCCCCATTCCCCACCAAGCCTTCGTCTTCCCCTCGCCTCCGCCGCACCACATCCTCACCTCACCTCACCTCGCCTCTGCCGCACCACGTCCTTCTCTCACCGGCGCCGCACCCCCTCCTCACCTCACCTCACCTCACCTCACATCGCCTCCGCCGCACCACGCCCTTCTCTCACCTGCGCCGCACCCCCTCCTCACCTCACCTCACCTCGCCTCCGCCGCACCACGTCCTTCTCTCACCAGCGCCGCACCCCCTCCTCACCTCACAGTAGCCCCACCCCCTCCTCACCTCGCTGTCACCCAAAACCCCCTATTGCCAAAACCCTAGCCCCTCCACCACAAGAAAAGGAGTAAGGGAAGGCTCCTTCCAAGAAACGGCGTGATCAAGTCCCGGTCTGCGTGGAGTCCCGGTTGTCTTCCTCGTCGTCCTCTCAACACCACATCGCCGTCGTCAACAAGCCCGATGCCACCTCCGAAGAAGGCTCCTCCCAAGAAACGGCGTAAGCAACCTAACGTCCTGTCCAAAGGTGATGTGCATTTTGCCTGGTTCTGATAAGGCTAGCAGAGATTTATGTAGTAGCACTAGTATGATTGTTTCTTTGTTGCAACTCGTAATCTAAGTTACAGTTGACCATCAATCTGTTTAGTGAAGAAATCTTCTCTGAATGATTATGTGCTCCAGTTGCACAAGTTTGGTTTGAAACAATAAACCGAAGTTGGATAACTCATGAATCTACACAATAGTAAAAATAGTTATCTCCGTGTTTTCTTGAGAAGCATGTGTTCAGTTTAACATTGCAGCTCATCATCTGTAGATGTTTAATTGAACACTCTTTGCCAACAAGGCTTAGATATTTTAACTAGAATATATAGTGTACAGATTATTATGAGTAGCTTAATATGAGTGTTGGAAATATGCCCTAGAGGCAATAATAAAGTTGTTATTATTCTATTTTCATGTTCATGATTAAGTTTATGTTCTATGCTAAAATTGCATTGGTTCTTGAATATGAGATTCAGAGGAAAACCTAATTGCATGTGTGGAATAATAAACACCATTCAGATCCCTAGTCAGGCCTCTGGACTAGCTCATGTATTGTTGATGATCTTGTTTTCCTGATCATGGGCATTGTTAATGTAACAAGGATGCCGGCAATAATGGGAACACATTGTTAGGGTAACAATGGTGTTGGATAGACCCCTTATGAGATACTGCGAGATCACTTCGTCAATATGTTGTCAGTATCTTCTCATGATGTGTTAACGTTTACTTGCGTCCTTAGACCATGAGAATATCATAGACCCGGATACCGGATGGTTGCTTTGGGGTCATCAAACGTTACGCCGTAACTGGGTAATTATAAAGGTGACTTCCAGGTACACCAGAAAGTATATCGTGGTTCTAGATATGTCAAGACTGGGATTTGCCCATCCGGCGATGGAGAGATACACTCTGGGCCCACTCGGTATTACGGTGTCCAGCATCGCCTGGCCAGGTATTGTGACTAAAAGGTTAGTCACGGGGATACCGGAATACGGAAACGAGAAAAGAGTACAAACCGGTAACGAGGATAACTAGGTATGGTGATCAAGGAGTAGATCACAGGGATACCGTCAAAGTCTCGCCTCGGGTTGTGTAATGTATCGTGAGGCAAAAGGAATTGTATGCGACAATACAAGGTTTGCTCGATAAAGATCTTCGATGATATGTGGGAGTCGTTATGGGTGTCCAGATCCCGCTGACGATTATTGACCGGAAGGTATTCTGGACATGTCCACATATACTCGAACCTATAGGGTCACACGCTTAACGTTTTAGCGACATTTAGGAATGCTACGATTTATAGAGAACGAGAGAGAAGGGTTCCGAAAGTGTTTCGGATGATCTCGAAAGTGTTCCGGGAGGTCCCGGATGGTTCCGGTGATGTCCGGAAGTGTTCCGGAAAGTATTGGAAGGTTCTAGAAGGTTCTGGAAGGTTCTAGAAGGTTCTAGAAGGTTCTGGAAGGTTCTGGAAGGTTCTAGAAATTCTAGAAGGTTCTAGAAGGTTCTAGTGGAGTTGGACTCCAACTCCAACAGGGTGTCCCTGCTGGAGTAGGACTCCACCTGCCTAGGGAGAGCTGCCCCAACCCCTATAAATAGAGGGGCAGGGCACCTCAAAGGGTATCCCAAGCAGCCCCAGAGGCAGCCCTAGTCCCTTGGACTAAACCCTAGGCCGGCCATCTCTAGATTGGCCACAGCCTTCTTTTTCTCTCTCTTCTAGATTGGATCTAGTACAGCTGCCGGCGCGCTGCTGCTTCTCCTTCTCGTAGATCCCCGCTGTTCTTGTGTGCTGGTCCACACATTACCGCGGTGTCGCTAATCCGGTACGCGTGGATACCTCGAAGACGTCGTATACTTCGGCGTTTGATCGGGCGAACTATTCACGAGGAGATCGCTCTCGCGGCTGGGAGGTATAACCTAGCTGCGGGAGTCTGCGGACTTCATCGACATCGGTCAACTTCTCCGCTGCATTGACGTGATCGTCGAAGGTATGATATCGTTACCTACACCTCGATAGTGTTTCTTGGTTTGGTTCGTGCGCGGAAAAATTTTGTTTTTCGTAGCGCGTTCCCCAACAGTGGTATCAGAGCGGTTCTATGCGTAGTTGTAGGTACGACTAGAGCATATGTGATATGCGGCATTGCACATATGATGTGCGGGGTGTTAGATGAGATCTACCACCAGATTTTCTTGTTGTTTCCCTCTCATTGCAAAATTTTGATCTCGGCGGCATCGTGAAATTTGCAGAGGTCCGGCGAACCTTACGATCTTCGGATCGAGACATGCTAAGGATGACTTTGGTTTCACTTTAGTTGAGAAAGATAAATTTGCAATGAGCGGGCTTGTAGATGTGATCTACACGGGGGTCATGCGTATGACGAAGTTTAGTATGGGGTTCGAGATTTCCGAGTCTCCAATTCCAGACACCCCGACAGTTAAATAACTGCAAGAGCAATCATGCTTATGGTAACGTAGGTAGCAAACGGTTTGCAACGTAGCCATAAAGCCACGTATTGTAGCATAAACGTTAGAGGCGTCTAACTTGTTTTTGCAGGGTATGCATGTGATGTGGTATAGCCTATGTGATGCAATGTGATTGTATGAGATGCAAAGTGTTTGTAATTTTAATTTTGTCATGACCTGCGTGTCATGAGTACGGCAATCGGCAGGAGCCAATACGATTGTCATTGTTTATTATATTGACCTACGCGTCAACTAGAAAGCCATGTAATGCATTTATTTTATTAGCTATGTGATAGCAAATAGTTGTAATTGCAAGGACATGGTGGTGACAATCTTACATCGATGGACCTCGACGCTACGTCGTACGCGAAGAAGGAGTTCTCCGCCAAAAGATGTTGAAGAAGTCTTCTTCAACAAAAGGGGCTATACCATATCACAATAATTTAATTGCATGTGATGTTAATCCCTTTTATGCACCTTGTTTGATGCGTGGTAGACGTTGTTAAATAGGGTGATCCCTCACACAAATATCAAAGTAGTTAGTGTTCTTCCAAGTGTAGCACCGTCTGGAGTATTTGCCATTCTGAGGTGCGCCATGTCACATGGGTACGATAGGTTTGACATATATGAGGCGGGCGCGAACCGTTCGCGCAGCAGAGCACTCGGTTGTCTTGACGAGCTTTGCAAGATCGTCTTGGGCTCGGAACACACCCATCGAAAGATGAACAAGAGTCATATGGGATATGATTGGCATGTTGACCTACCGGTCTCGTTATTCCATCATCAGTGATGTCACATCAATGGTGGAGTAAGTGAGTCGTGGATCTTGAATCACTAATAATCAATTATGAGGGATATTGGTTTTAGTGGGAGCTTACTCTAATTAAGTGTTAATTTGAGTTGCTTTAATCATGAACAATGTCTAAAGTGTATTTGTTTTTAAGTTGTAGATCTATGGCACCCGTAACCACCTTTCCACTATGCGCGTTGCTTGAGAAAGAAAAACTGAATTCATCTGGGAACAACTTTACGGACTGGTACCGTAATGTGAGGATTGTCCTCAAGAGTGCCAAGAAGGACTATGTCCTATCGCAAACTCTCGGTGAACTCCCCGCTAACGCTACGGATGATGAGACTCGTATCTATCAATCTAAGAGCGATGATTCCATTGCAGTACAGTGTATCATGCTTGCCTCCATGGAACCTGATCTTCAAAAGCGTTTTGAGAATTGGGCTGCTTATGAGTTAATCCAGGAGCTGAAAGCTTTGTTTCAGAAGCAAGCAAGGACTGAAAGATATGAGATATCCAAAGCTTTGTTTGAATGCAAGATGGCTGAGGGCAGCTCAGTGAGTCAGCACGTACTTAGATTGTCTGGGTACGCGCAAAGGTTGGATGCGCTAGGTTTTCCAATCTCCCAAGAGTTGGGCACTGATCTTGTTCTTGCTTCCTTCCCTCCGAGCTATAGTAGCTTCATCATGAACTACAACATGAATGGGATGGAAAAGAGTATGGGTGAATTATTCACTATGCTTAAACTGCTGAGAGTGGAATCCAGAAGGACGCCAATCATGTGATGACGGTGAATAAAACAACCAACTTCAAGAAGAAGGGCAAGTCTAAGAAAAAGGGCAAATCCAAGGGTGCTAGTATGACTGACACGCCTAAGAAGTCCAAGACTGGCGCCACTTCTAATGTTGAGTGCTTCTTCTGTAAAGAGAAGGGACACTGGAAGAGGAACTGCAAGAAATATCTGGCAGAAAAGAAGAAGTCTGGAAAGTCCAGCTCAGGTATGAGTGTCATACATGTCATTGATGTATTCCTTGCTGGTCCGCAATGTAATTCTTGGGTATTGGATACCGGATCGGTTGCTCATATTTGCAACTCGATGCAGGAACTACAGAGGCCTAAGCGACTGGCAAAGGATGAGGTGACGATGCGCGTCGGGAACGGAGTAAAAGTTGCTGTGCTCGCCGTCGGTGTCCTACCTCTACATTTATCTTCAGGATTTATATTAGAGCTTAGTAATTGTTACTATGTTCCGGCCTTGAGCAAAAACATTATTTCTGGATCATGTTTGTTGCAAGACGGTTATTCGTTTAAGTCTGAGAACAATGGTTGTTCGATTTATATGGATAATATGTTTTATGGCCATGCTCCCGTTGTGAATGGGTTATTTATTATGAATCTTGATGGTAATACACACATCCATAACACTGACACTAAACGTCGCAAGATAATCGATTCGAATTCCACTTATTTGTGGCACTGCCGTTTGGGTCATATTGGAAAGAAGCGCATGAAGAAACTCCATTGTGATGGACTTTTGGAGTCATTTGATTATGAATCATTTGACACTTGCGAGCCTTGTTTAATGGGTAAAATGACTAAAACGCCGTTCACAGGCCACGTAGAACGGGCGACTGACTTATTGGAGATCATACATACGGATGTATGTGGTCCAATGAGTATAGCTGCACGCGGTGGATTCCTCTACTTCATTACCTTCACGGATGATTTGAGTAGATATGGGTATATCTATTTGATGAGACATAAGTTTGAAACCTTTGAAAAGTTCAAAGAATTTCAGCATGAAGTAGAAAATCATCGTAACAAGAAAATCAAGTTTCTGCGATCAGATCGCGGAGGGGAGTATTTGAGTTACGAGTTTAGCGAACATCTGAAGAGCTGTGGAATTGTTCCACAGCTTACACCTCCCGGAACGCCACAGAGGAATGGAGTGTCCGAGAGACGTAATCGAACCTTGTTGGACATGGTAAGATCGATGATGTCATTAACTGAACTGCCATTGTCTTTTTGGGGTTATGCTTTAGAGACTGCCGCTTTTACACTAAATAGAGCACCATCTAAATCCGTTGAAACGACACCATATGAGATATGGCATGGGAAGAAACCCAACTTGTCTTTTCTTAAAATTTGGGGATGCGATGCATATGTAAAGCGTTTACAACCAAATAAGCTCGATCCCAAATCGGATAAATGCTTCTTTGTTGGTTATCCCAAAGGAACAGTTGGGTATTCCTTCTATCACCGCACCGAAGGCAAAGTGTTTGTCGCAAAGAACGGTGTGTTTCTCGAGAAAGAGTTTCTTGCGAAAGGGGTGAGTGGGAGGATAGTGCAACTCGACGAGATTGGTGAATCTTCGTCATTAGGTCAAAGTGATGCAACGCCGGAAGTGGTTCCGGAGTTTCCCACAATGACTGATACGGAAGCCCCTACATGTGATGTAGAGACTTCAGTCGAGCCAGCAGCTGAACCACGAAGGTCTGGTAGGATTCGCACGAAACCACAGTGGTTTTCGGACGAGGTATTGTTGTTAGACAACGATGAGCCTACGACCTATACGGAAGCAATGATGGGCCCTGACTCCGTTAAATGGCTAGACGCCATGAAATCCGAGATAGAATCCATGTACGAGAACCAAGTTTGGAGCTTGGTGGACCCTCCTGAAGGCGTGAGGCCTATCGAATGTAAATGGATCTATAAAAAGAAAACAGACGCGGATGGGAATGTATACATCTATAAAGCTCGACTTGTCGCAAAGGGTTTCCGACAAGTTCAAGGAGTTGACTACGACGAGACATTCTCTCCCGTAGCGATGCTTAAGTCTGTTCGGATTCTTCTAGCGATTGCTGCATATTTCGATTACGAGATATGGCAAATGGATGTCAAAACAGCGTTCCTGAATGGGAAGCTAACCGAGGACGTGTATATGATACAGCCCGAGGGTTTTATCAATCCAAAGGATGCTGGAAAGGTATGCAAACTTCAGAGATCCATCTATGGACTGAAGCAAGCATCACGGAGTTGGAATCTTCGCTTTGATGAAGTGGTCAAAGGGTTTGGCTTCATCAGGAACTGCGAAGAGGCTTGTGTTTACAAGAAAGTAAGTGGGAGCGCAATAGCATTTCTAATACTCTATGTGGATGACATATTGTTGATTGGGAATGATGTATCTTTTCTTGACAATATTAAGACTTCGTTGAAAAATAGTTTTTCAATGAAAGATTTAGGCGAGGCAGCATACATATTAGGTATAAAGATCTATAGAGATAGATCAAAGCGCCTAATAGGGCTAAGCCATAGTACATATATAGATAAAGTACTGAAGAGGTTCAGTATGGAAAACGCCAAGAAGGGGTTCTTGCCGATGTCGCATGGGAAAAGTTTGAGCAAGAATCAGTGTCATTCGACAACTGATGAGCGAGAACGCATGAGTAAGATTCCATACGCATCCGCGATTGGGTCAATCATGTACGCCATGATATGTACACGACCAGATGTGTCCTATGCTCTAAGTGTTACGAGCAGATACCAGAGTGATCCAGGTCATGATCATTGGACAGCAGTGAAGAATATCCTAAAGTACCTGAAGAGGACTAAGGATATGTTTCTCGTATACGGTGGTGACGAAGAGCTCGTTGTAAAGGGTTACACCGACGCCAGCTTTGTCACAGATCCGGACGATTTTCGATCTCAATCAGGCTTAGTGTATACACTGAACGGTGGCGCAGTGAGCTGGAAGAGTTCCAAGCAGGACACTGTGGCGGATTCTACAACGGAGACTGAGTATATCGCCGCTTCAGAAGCGGCAAAGGAGGGCGTTTGGATTAAGAAGTTCGTCACCGAGCTTGGTGTGGTTCCGAGCGCGCTAGATCCTATGGAGCTCTATTGTGACAATAGTGGCGCCATAGCTCAGGCCAAGGAGCCAAGGTCCCACCAGAAGTCCAAACATATACAACGCCGATTCCACATCATTCGTGAATTGGTGGAGCGTGGAGACGTAAAGATATGCAAAATACACACGGATCTGAATGTGTCAGATCCGCTGACGAAGCCTCTACCACAAGCAAAGCATGAGCAACACCGGAATGCCATAGGTGTTAGGAGCTTAAGCATTGGCTAGATTATTGACTCTAGTACAAGTGGGAGACTGTTGGAAATATGCCCTAGAGGCAATAATAAAGTTGTTATTATTCTATTTTCATGTTCATGATTAAGTTTATGTTCTATGCTAAAATTGCATTGGTTCTTGAATATGAGATTCAGAGGAAAACCTAATTGCATGTGTGGAATAATAAACACCATTCAGATCCCTAGTCAGGCCTCTGGACTAGCTCATGTATTGTTGATGATCTTGTTTTCCTGATCATGGGCATTGTTAATGTAACAAAGATGCCGGCAATAATGGGAACACATTGTTAGGGTAACAATGGTGTTGGATAGACCCCTTATGAGATACTGCGAGATCACTTCGTCAATATGTTGTCAGTATCTTCTCATGATGTGTTAACGTTTACTTGCGTCCTTAGACCATGAGAATATCATAGACCCGGATACCGGATGGTTGCTTTGGGGTCATCAAACGTTACGCCGTAACTGGGTAATTATAAAGGTGACTTCCAGGTACACCAGAAAGTATATCGTGGTTCTAGATATGTCAAGACTGGGATTTGCCCATCCGGCGATGGAGAGATACACTCTGGGCCCACTCGGTATTACGGTGTCCAGCATCGCCTGGCCAGGTATTGTGACTAAAAGGTTAGTCACGGGGATACCGGAATACGGAAACGAGAAAAGAGTACAAACCGGTAACGAGGATAACTAGGTATGGTGATCAAGGAGTTGATCACAGGGATACTGTCAAAGTCTCGGCTCGGGTTGTGTAATGTATCGTGAGGCAAAAGGAATTGTATGCGACAATACAAGGTTTGCTCGATAAAGATCTTCAATGATATGTGGGAGTCGTTATGGGTGTCCAGATCCCGCTGACGATTATTGACCGGAAGGTATTCGGACATGTCCACATATACTCGAACCTATAGGGTCACACGCTTAACGTTTTAGCGACATTTAGGAATGCTACGATTTATAGAGAACGAGAGAGAAGGGTTCCGAAAGTGTTTCGGATGATCTCGAAAGTGTTCCGGGAGGTCCCGGATGGTTCCGGTGATGTCCGGAAGTGTTCCGGAAAGTATTGGAAAGTTCTAGAAGTTCTGGAAGGTTCTAGAAGGTTCTAGAAGGTTCTGGAAGGTTCTAGAAATTCTAGAAGGTTCTAGAAGGTTCTAGTGGAGTTGGACTCCAACTCCAACAGGGTGTCCCTGCTGGAGTAGGACTCCACCTGCCTAGGGAGAGCTGCCCCAACCCCTATAAATAGAGGGGCAGGGCACCTCAAAGGGTATCCCAAGCAGCCCCAGAGGCAGCCCTAGTCCCTTGGACTAAACCCTAGGCCGGCCATCTCTAGATTGGCCACAGCCTTCTTTTTCTCTCTCTTCTAGATTGGATCTAGTACAGCTGCCGGCGCGCTGCTGCTTCTCCTTCTCGTAGATCCCCGCTGTTCTTGTGTGCTGGTCCACACATTACCGCGGTGTCGCTGATCCGGTACGCGTGGATACCTCGGAGACGTCGTATACTTCGGCGTTTGATCAGGCGAACTATTCACGAGGAGATCGCTCTCGCGGCTGGGAGGTATAACCTAGCTGCGGGAGTCTGCGGACTTCATCGACATCGGTCAACTTCTCCGCTGCATTGACGTGATCGTCGAAGGTATGATATCGTTACCTACACCTCGATAGTGTTTCTTGGTTTGGTTCGTGCGCGGAAAAATTTTGTTTTTCGTAGCGCGTTCCCCAACAATGAGTACTGTAGAACTATTTTAACTAGAATATATAGTGTAGAGATTATTTAGATTAGTGGCATATTCATCTTGTAGCTTACTAAGAGTTGTTTCTTCATGTTAGACCCCCCTATAACTCCATATGAAGAAGCTCGGCTCAAAAGAATTTTGAGAAACAATGGGAAGTTGCAACAACTAAACCTTAGGTTCTTAGCAAGTGCCATTGCAACACCAACTGTATTCTCCCCTGAAAAGAGCAAGACTGAAGGCTCTGGATCTGATTATGATCCTAATGGGGAGCAAGATGGCAGTGAAGGAGAAACGGATCATAGTCTAGTTGGTGAGAAGGTTGAGCTGCAGGATGTGTCCTTACCTGCTAGCTCAACATCCTTACCTGCTAGATCGCAAGTACAGGTGCTGGTTACTTATCTTGTGTGGGCATGGTGCATGGCTTTAATATTCTAACTTGGAACATTATTGGAATTTTTGCTTTCTGAAATGTGCAGACTAGGAGGTGTCAAAAGAGGCCAGCAGGTAGGATGCCTCCAGGTGGGAAACGTCCTAAGTGTGTCTTGGCAGATGAATATGTCCAGGCAACATCACCTTCAGTTGCCACAAGGTCAAAGAAGGCTCTTGCCTTTGAAGAAGAAGAAGTATCTCCAAGGGCTGCAACCACAAGGTCAGAAGTGCCTCCAAGGGCTGCAGCCACAAGGTCAGACGTGCCTCTAAGGGCTGCAGCCACAAGGTCAGAAGTGCCTCCAAGTGCTGCAGCCACAAGGTCCAGGAACCCGCCAAGTGCTACAGCTCCAGCTGCCCAATCTGCAGCTCCTGCTCCAGCTGCCAAAGCTGCAGGTCCAGCTTCCCAAGATGAGGAGCCTGCAGCACAGGATTGGGGTTACCAGGGTTATATCTTCCAAAAATTGCATTTCAAATTGCATTTACACAACTAAATTAGCATGTAGAACACTAACTCAATGATTTGATTGTTGTAAATGATGCTCGGCAGAATGGTGAAGAGAGTGACATGCATAATGAAGATGATGATCTTGTGGAGAGGGGAACCAACTATGGGAGGGGGCTTGATAGGATGTCTAGAGGGGGAAGGCTTCCACTAGTAATTCCTGCAGGGAGAATAAGGCCAGAATCTGCAGTTGTTGCTGCAAAGTTTGCCACTGAGTGTGCCATCGCCATTAGGAAGTATGTGCCTGTCTTGCCACATTGCAAGGGTTACAAGACCAGGCCTGACACCAAGGCTGACTTTGTGGGCAAAATTGGAGTGAGTTTTCTGAACTTTTTTGCTTGCTTTGATGCTATCTTTGTATTGTTGATGAATTGTGGCTGATGCTTCTTTGTTTGCTATATTTCAGCAAAAGTTTACAATCAATGCAGATGCTCCAGCTCTACAAAAAGCTTATGACTTCATGATCAAGAAGCAGGTACGAAATTGGCGCCACAGGCTGAAGAAGAAGTACTTCGATCCTATTCCACTGAACCAAGTGCGAAGGACATCTCCTCTGAGCTCCATGACCGACCAGGAGTGGTGTGATCTTGTGGATGATTGGAGTACCCCCAAAAAGCTGGTATGCTCTAACAAATTGCTACTTGTTGCTTCACCTGTTGAAACCCATGCATCTCTTTTATTTATATGCCCTTGTTTGTGAAGGAAACTTGTGCAAAAAACAAGGCTAATAGAGCAAAGGTCAAGCTACATCAGGCCACTGGTTCTCGCAGCTATGAGGTTTTTTGCAGTCTTGAGGTAGGATACATGATAACTCAACTAGCTAAGTTTACAATTGTTACCATTGGACATTAGTTGATGTTCTTGCACATTTCAGTATGAGAGGAACAAGGTTGAACAGCCAAATGCCATTGAGTTGTTTAAGCAGACCCATTTCAGTAACAAGAAAGGAGGATATGGTGAGGATGTGCAAACTGCGATTGTAAGTCCTCCTTTCATACTGTTTTTTACTTGACTGTTTAATGTGACCTTAGAAGTTGCAAGTTGATTTTTTATTGCTTGCTTAGCTGTTTAGTTGCTGTTGCTGTAAAACAGAAACAGAGTTGAATTTTTGGTAGAGCATAGGGTGATGTAATTGTTGTTTAGTTTTGCAACCTTTTTTTATCTACACTTTGAGTTATATGTGCAAACTATGCAAATCCTTTATTCTGATAAAATATTGACTTGCATCTGCTAGGCTTGTATGGAAGAAAAGTTGGCTGCATCTGCTGAACTTGGTGAACCCAAATCTCCCACTGAGATTGTGGCTGAAGTCTTGGCTGAAAGTTCCAAAACCAACAGGTTCCTGGAGAATGTTGGATTGCAGCCTCTGCCTTCAAGCAGGAAATCCAAGAGTGACCTTGCAGAAGAACTTGTAGCTGAGAGAGAGGGGAATGCTCAACTGAGCAAGACCATTGAAGAGTTGAAAAAGGCACAGGAAGAAGCTAAGGTAGCCCAAGAGGAAGCTAGGAAAGCAAGGCAAGAAGCAGATGAAGCAAGAACCAAGAATGAGGAAGAGATGCAAGAGATGAAGAGGCAACAGGAAGCAACCAATGCACTCCTTCAGGAGCTTTTGGGCAAGATACAGGGAAGGGCACTTCACAGGTGAGCAACTGATGCAAGTGGTATTGCATGAACTTTTGGGCAAGATACAGTGGACATGTGTATTTGCAGTCAGATGAACAGCTATATGTTGCTGTGAACTGTTATAATGTTGTGAACTGATTGAACTGTTATAATGTTGTGAACTGATTGATATTTCTGTGCTGAGTTGCTGGTGAACTGATCGATATTTCTGAGCTGCTGAGTTGCTATATTGTTTGTTATTTCCCCTTGTTGTATTTCTGTCATTCTGGTGTGCTGTGGGCTGCAAATTGATGGAGGCCCAGTTTAGAAAGGCCCAACCGGACATGCGGGCCCCACCTGGCAGTGTGGACCCATCTGGTAATGCGGACCCATCTGATAGCGTGAGCCCACCTGACAGCGTGGCCCCCACCTGACAGCTTGGCCCCACCTGATAGGCCTGGTCCACCTGACAGGTGGTCCTAGCCTGTCAGTGGGCCCGCAAGTCAGCATCAAGCCATCTGACACGTGTCCCATTTCATGAAAAATATTTCGTCACAATAGTCCGGGCCCAAGCTGGGCCGATGGACTTCGGGCTCAAGGATCGGTGACGAACTGGGCAATTCGTCACGGTTTGTTCGTGACATTTAAAAAAAAAGTCACATACCGAACTATGACAATCGGTCGGTGACAATTTTTTTCGTCACAAAAAACGTCACAGATACTTGTCAGTGACATTTTATCCATAGCCAATGACGTTCGGGAGAACGTCATAGATCGACTTATTTCTTGTAGTGAAAACACTTATGCTCCGATGTTTATATAAACATCAAAATATCAATTGTAAAATATATGTGTGTATGCAAGAGGTCAAGCCAAGTTTTGAGAATCATGATATTTAGTTCATTCCTTAACTCGCAAAACACAGAGTTTGTACACTTTACTCACATGACATAATCTCGTCTTGTTGCCACTAGCCGTCACCAGTGTAGTAGACACCTATCGGTGTACCGTCTGAGAGATTGTGATGAGTTCTTTTAGCTAGATCCCCCATGATGTGACATGCCCACCTGGTCTGGCCTGGAATTGAAAGTACGTCCCCACCCTCCGGTCCCCCCATACTGTGCCGAGGGTCCTCATATCTACGTCCACCTCTTATGTGGTACGGCAATATCGACACCGAGGGCTGACTAACCTACTTGACTAAGCCAGTGTCCATATAGCATATGGTTGTACTGTTTTCACATTTCTTGGATTTATGACTTTGACCTTATTCAATACGGACGACCAATGGTTTCTTCAATTCATGAAGAACAATCATTTGCTCCTTCAACTCATGATTCAGCTGTCGCTTGCACCTTTTAGATGGTAAGTTTCACCCAGAGTAATTTAGGAAGAATAGAGAGAAAAAAATCAAAGGACGTCCGGCCCAGCTTAGTAAGCTCAACAACAAGTTTTAATATCAAGGATTATCGATCTGAAAATCATTCCTCCGAAGAGGCAATTCAAAACACCCTAAGGATATATTTAAGCATCGGTAGGCATTTCTATTAATTTACTCAGGGTATCATGTAAATAGACGACAAGCAATTAAATGTAAAGGTGTGTCAATCGACATGCTAGCTACTGGAATAAAATAACATGCATGTTTGTAAATAATAAAATATAATTACTTTCAGAAATATAGGATCAAATATGATGAAGAAAGAGGGGGAATGCCTTCGTGGTAGTACTCTTCTTCTTCTCCTGCACCTGAAGTCGAGTTGGTATCTTCACTCCCTATAGTCGCAACTTAACGAGGGCAAAGCAATAAATACGGACTCCAAATATCAACATTTTAGGATGCAACATGAGAGAGAGGAATGATGAAGAAAATATGTGTATAGAATGAAATGATGGCGCGAAGGCGTCATCGCGATGAAGGTTAGAATAAGGTCTAACGCTAGGGTATTCCTTAATAAAGTCTTCTAAGACAAGACCATAACCGTATATATATATACATACATATATATATATGATATTATAATATTTCAGATTACAAACATAGCTAATATATTCTAGCATATTCATTAACATAAAACATTAACATGCTAAACTCATCTGAAGCCTAACATACTAGTATACATGAAAAGGTGATGGCACATGGCAATTAGATTGTGAGACATAGCATTTGCACAACCTATGCATGCTAATTAAATTAAATTAGGTTAATCACAGAGCTTACATAAGTCTAAAACATTTTCTGGAATTTAATTACAGCAAGACAATAACAGAGATTAAATAATAATTAAAAACAGTAAATAATAGACATTAGAATAATCCAAGAACAACATGCGATTTGTGCTACACCATCACACATGTGCTAAAAGGTTACAAATATCACTACCAAATAGTACTGGGGTATATCTACCTTACATGAAAATTAAATATTAAAAATAGAAAGTATTCATATTTAAAATAATTAAAAATGCTTAAATTAATTCTAGAAAATCCTACACAGCTCCAAAAATTATGAAATGAAACAGAGGGGTTCCTACACATACTAGTAACCTAGGAGAAATGAATTACTTCCAAAATAATCATCCAAAGTACAAACTACACCGCATTCGGTCAAATTATGCCCAAATTTGGGGCATACTCATATAATACAAAAACTACCACAATAGATTTGAAATCCGGCTGCACTTAAATACTAAGATCAGAGATATGTAAAACTTTGGATGGTTTGGGGAGTTGAACAGAGGAAGACACAAGAGTTGGCTTTACTGCACAAAGAGTTGATCGATCCCAAATTTGGCTGTGCATAGTGAGGTGAGCTAGAGTGGAAATTGAGTGAGGGAGTGTTAAACTAATCGATTAACTATATCCACATTCATGGATGACACATGACTCATTCTTGATGAAAAGGACCTGTCCCTCTCCCGTTGCTATTTTCCCTCTACCCATTTGCTGTTGGAACCTATGAACAAGCTAAGGCAGGAGTTCCTTGCTCGTATGTGTTATTCGTGGACCACACATGTTGGAAAATACTATTGTTATTAAAAATTGGTCTTTCTTTAAAGAGATGCCTTCGAATCTACCCTAATATTGCACTAAAACTGTTTTTATGCAAAAGAGCCATAAAACCTTCCTTTGAAGCCTCGTGTACACTGGATTAGGTGTTTCTCTATGAGGGGGCACGCTGAGTACGTGAAGTACTCGTCGAGCATGTTTTGTTTTTGTTGTGTGCAGAGGAGTATGCTGAAGAAGGCGCTGACAAGGATTATATCTATGATGATCCCGAAGAGTAGGTCACATAGCCTCCGTCAACTGCCTGTGGCACGGATAGAGCTACTTCACTTTTATATTCCGCTGTTTGCTCTTATGTAATTATGTTGCTAAGACATGGTACTATGTAAGCCATGTGGCATACCATACTCAACAATTATCCATTTTACCCATGTAGCGTTAGTTTGATCCTGGACTGACGAGGATGTACACAAGGGGGGGTCTGGTAGTTGAAACTGGATTTCCACAATTTGGTCCTAACAACTAAAGTCTAGACTATCTGGTTTCTACCTAGAGGGTCTACATGTGGCTGACGAGGATGTACACAAGGGGGATCTAGTAGTTGAAACTGGATTTCCACAATCTGGTCCTGGCAATTAAAGTCTGGACTATCCGGTTTCTACCCGGAGGGTCTACATGTGGTCACCCAGACCATTCGGCTACTACCTAGAGGGTTTGGATTCCCAGATTGTCCGAGCAAAATTCGGAGGGTCTGGATATGCTACAGCGGAATTAATATTCTAGATCAAGGGAGGAGGGGGAGGGGTTACCTTTTCACTTTTCTAGTTTTACCCCTAGCCATCGCCGAAGCCGTCACCTTCCGGACTATTCAGGCCACCTCTGATCGCCCGGAGTCTCCGGATCTTCGTCTTCAACATCCTCTTTGATTTGAAGCTGGCTTCGGATTTCCACTCACCGGAGCCACCTTAGCCCTCCCTTACCAAGTTAGGGTGAGATGACCATCCACGGGTAAATCTCCTTGCGCTTTCTTTAGTTCCTCTACATATCCTGTGAAATCCATTCTTTTTCTTTAGATATCTTCATGGATCTTCTGTACATTAGGGTAAAATAAGTTCCCCAAGTGTTTATCTCCAAAGGTTGCTTTCTTGAATGACAGATGCGGTCTGCCCCCTACCCCGCCACTCCGGCGACCTCTGGATCCTCTCCAGCTGGAGGGTCCAAATGGTAGTCCGGGTTCATTCTAGACTGCTCAAACTATCCAGATTTAATCTGGAGGGTCCAGGTAGGCGGCAGACAGCAAGTTTAGTAAACTGCAATCTATCCTTTGGCCTCCGTCACAAACCTTGTGCACTTACCCCTACTCTTATCTACTCATTAATAGGATCGCACAGCCAGAGCTCTAGTGAGGACTGTGAGTTGTCGTGCCAAGAAATGAGGGACAAAAAGGTCGCAGCCTCGCAAGGAACAAGGAAGAACCGTCCTAGACTTGCATCTAAGGGAAAAGTGGCTTGAGTATTGGCTCAACTTAGAGGAAGTAGACAAAGCGACCAGTAAGAAGGGAAAGGCAGTAGACTACAAGAAGATGAAAAAGCTTAAGTATCAAGAATTGAGATGGGAAAGCAATTAGTTTGCCAGGCGAAGGGACTCTGCTGATACTTGCTTCCACACTCGAGTACAAGAGGGCATTTATGAGATGGTGATCATGGCACTCAAGATAAAAGTGTGTCCCAGAAGGCGGTTGACTTTGAGTACATCAAGGCACACAGCGATCACTTTCAGTGCGAGAACTTGGGGTTGGTTGACATCATGTCATTCCAACACTCACTACTACAGAACACACAATTACAGTCGGCCCAAAATTGCTCTCTCAGTCGGTTTACCTTCTGGCTGTAGAGAAAGGGTGCTAATAATATGAATTATCTCAGCCGGTTATAAAACCGACTGAGATAATAACTTCTCAGCCGGTTAGAACAAAAAACCGACTGAGATATTAGACTATCCCAGTTGGCTCCGAACGAAAAACTGACTGAGATAATATAATATCTCAATCGGTTTCCCAGCCGAACCGACAAAAGAGTAAACTTTTGTAGTCAGTTTTTACACAAGAACCAACTGAGATAATAGCATATCTTAGTCGATTTCCCCTGTTCAACAGGCAGAGATGAAGGCTCATCTCAGCCGGTTCCAGGGAAACAACCAGCTGGGATATTTGTTGGTACAGGGCAGGCAGATTTATATTCCCAGATTCCCATAATCCCTAGAACACATTTCACATCCAACTTGAATTCATAATAGAGGTTCATATTAACATCATATTTCAATTGACAACTAAACACAAATGAAAGTATATAGAAATTCAATATTTACACCACAACATCCATCACATGTCTTGAGGAATTTGCAACAGATTGAAATGCAAGTGACAACTAAACATCGATCATTTGATTCAAAACAATTGTCTTAGTTGTCGGATTCGTCATAGTAGAACTCACCTTTTGGATTAATGATGCTATCAAGAAGGAAACGCGCCAAGTCTTCTCGAATCCTAGCTAGATCCATCTTCGGCAATTCTGTCCATGCAACAGTACCAACCTGTCGATATGAAGATCATACTGATGCTAGATAGAAGATGCATAAAATAAAATCGGAATGATAATTAGCATACCTCGGTAACTGAGAATTTATGAGCGGAAGCTCGAGACATGAGAAGGTTCATGTGATGGCCAACATAGAAGCCACACAAATTGCTAAAATTGGGTTGCTGGTGGCACTGCAAAGATATACATTTCCGCGGTATGTAGTTCTATAGAATTGATACCGGCGAGTCTAAAAGTGTGCGACGGGATACATACCGGAAAGGAGAAGTGGTGGTACAACTTATGAGGGGCCCCCGCATCATCCTTTTTCCCCACGTGATTACAAAATATTTGGTACGCTCTAAATCGTGGAAGAAAAGCCGTAGTTATACCAATGACCTATTACCATCGAATTTCATGAGGTAATTTGTTTACCTAATGATCACTTTGTTGACCCTCTCGAAGTCGGTCATGTTTTTGAGGTATGAATCCATATAATACACCTTCTTGATAGGGAGTATGATAACAATAAGGATCCAATGAGTGCTAAATGGTCATTAATCCCAAGTTAGTTGATGATGCGCCATTTTCTTAGAGTGTTTTAGCCACCTGCTTGCTGTATCAACAAGGCGTTGAACACATGCATTGCTCCCTTTAATAGTTTGCCCCGAGCAATTACCGTTGGCTGGATAATCATTGACGGTAATGAACAACATGCAGCGTAACGTGAAGTTTTTCTTTAGGTGTGCGTCCCATACCCTTACGCCTTCATCCCAAAGAAGTTTGAAATCATCCACTAATGGGGCAAAGTACACATCAATGTCGTTACCGGGTTGTTTCAGACCTTGGATAAGTATTGCCATCAGAATGTACTTCCTCTTCATACACAACCAAGGTGGAAGGTTATACATGCATAGATTCACAGGCCAAGTGCTGTGTCGGCTACTCATGTTGCTGAATGGGTTCATTCCATCAGTGCTCAGCCCGAACCTTACATTCCTCGTCTCTTCGCCGAACATAGCATACCTCCTGTCAATATTTCTCCACTGTAAAGAATCTGCTGGGTGTCTCAATATTCCATCATCTGTACGCTCATCTGCATGCCAACACATCAGTTTGGCCTCCTTCGGGTTCGCAAATAAGCGCTTCAAACATGAAATTATGGGCATGTACCAGGCAACCTTAACAGGAGTCCCCTTCCTCACCTCTATGCTTTTCCCGACATCATCACCGTCCATCTTACGCTTATATCGCAAAGCTTTGCACATCGGACATGCTCACAAATTCACGTACTCTTTACGGTACAGGATACAGTCATTCCTACAGGCATGTATTTTCTCTACCTCCATTCCCAAAGGGCAAAAAACCTTCTTAGCTCTGTACGTAGTTTTCAGCATCTGGTTTCCCTTTGGAAGCATGTCCCCTAACAATGTTAGGAGCAACGAGAAGCTCTTATCGGTCCATCCGCTGCTAGTCTTCAGTTTTAGTAATTCCAGAACGCTCGACAACTTTGTGAACTTGCAGCCAGGGTACATTGGTTTCTCAAAGTCTTCAAATAAGCAGAGAAATTTCCTATACTCCCGATTATTCTCATAGTCTCTTCGACATCTCAGATCATCTGATCTAACTCGTTGTCCTCATGCGACGATGTGTCGTCTTGTGACGCGTCCTCTTGTGACGCACATACGTCATCACGCGTCTGCTCAAGAGGTGTGCTATTGACAGTATCAGCGACGTCGTTGCCTTCATCCATGTTTGCCAGACCTTCTGTAGAATCTGATCTTCACCGTGTGAAAGATCATCTTGGCCCCTAAATGGTTTTGATGGTTAATGGCAACTCAAACTGGAATCTAATGTTTACAATGAGTGTAAGCATGATTAATAGGTTCTAGAAAGAAGTGTCATCAAGAAAAGGATGACCACCAAAAAGGGTACAAAGGTGGTTTCCAGGACAAGGGGATGGCTGTGTTAGGCAGCTGTGCCATAGCTGTGAAGAAGCCGGTGCTGTGCAAGGAGTTGCAAGCAAGGTGATGGTGGCTTGATGCATCAATGGCCGTGACTGCAGTTGGTGGCAAGTAAAGCCTAGATTTGCTAGTTTCGTTGAGTCCATAGGAAACACCCGTACTACCAAGAGGGATGAATCAGTAATGATCTATGGAGGTTCTTTTGCTCAATGCTCAGAGTGTTGGACAGTGGCACTGATGCTTTGAGGTCAGTGGCCCTGTATCAACAGTTTTGCACAAGTGTGAAACTGGTTTGTGCTAGGACTCTGCAGTGCTAGCGGTAGAAAAACCCTAGAGGTTAGAGTCACTTGTGTGACATAGCTGTGTGATAGGTGGTCGAGTGCTCTATGACTCAGGTATATCTCTATACCAGGACAGAGCTTGTAAATGCTAAGGGACCAGCACTACAATAATTTGTCTGCTGAGTCAGAAGACTGTTGGATGTTCTCTCCTTATTAGGTATCAGAGTTAGTTGTGCGCTGAGGGCATGTGATGTGCCAAGATCGGGCTGAGTAGTTAGGCTACATCAGTTAAGGGTTCACCTGTGTGTGCCTCTGGTGACACAGGTGTCAATCTGCCTGAGCCGGTTACCGTTGTGCGTTGTGATTGGCCGTGTCACCAGTGTCTGTCACCGGTGACCCACTTAATCCTACGTGGCATGAGTGTAACAGTCAGGTACCTGTGAACCCTATAAATAGGGGACCAGGGGAGGTCTTTGACCTCAACCTTGCTCAACCCAGTGAATCATATTCGACCGTTACAAGCCTCTCACCCTCTGAACAAAAGCCAAACTTCTTAAGAGTTAGTTCAAGAGAGTTAGAGCCTTTGAGCAAAGAGCATTTGTTCCTCCAAGAGTCGTTGCTGCTAAATCTGTTACTCTTAGAATGTCTACTCCTAGACGGGCGTAGGAGTTGCTGGTATCACCCAAGCTTGTGTGGGCTGAACCAGTGGTCTGTGAAGGTGATCTGAAGTCTACCTGCTACAAGGCTAAAGGACTTCCACAAGCAAAGCAAGAGGCCTGATCACTCAGGTACTCCGAGAACAAGCACGATTCAGTGCTGATGATCTCTTCAGAGTAGCCTCTCCAACAGAGACGTACCTCTCTGAAAAGAGTAGGGAACTTCGGTGAAAAACACCTTGTCTCTCTGAGTACTTCATATACTGCTTTTTAGTTACTCATTAGATCTGCATGCTTGTGTGTTCTTAGATATACATTAGTTTATCTGTGATAGATCACTTTTCACCTGTGTTAGCATAGCTGTGCCTCAGTTGCGTATATCATATCTCTTACTGTGTCAGCTACCTGCTAGATAGCTATCTGTCTTGCTCATCTGTTTTAAGTCATTAGCTCACCTGTGTTACATACTGTGTGATAGCTACGTGTTAATTTACATAACATATATTGCCTGTGCTGTTCACCTGTCACACAGTTGACCTAACCTTGCAATCTGCTAAGACTTAATTTGATAACCTAAGTTAAAAGAAGTGAAAATAGTTAGCCTCCTATTCACCCCCCTCTAGTCGGCACCTTCGGTCCTTTCAATTGGTATCAGAGCAGGTTGCTCTTTGATTTGGCCTAACAGCCAGAGTTTAAAGGATGTCGGGCTATGAGGGTAAAATACTTGTCTTTAATGGAACTAACTATGTCTTCTAGAAAGAAAGATGAAATGCATCTTATCGCCATTGATCCAGATGTGTGGGAGGTTGTGTGTACAGGTTACAGGTTGGAAGACACCATCACTCCTAGCATAAACAACAAGAGAAACATTCAGAACAGTGCTAGGGCTGCCACTGCCATATTCATGGGTCTACAGGAGCATGACTTCAACAGAGTCAGTACCATGGATTCTGCTAAGGATATCTGGGATACTCTAGAGCAGATCTATGATGGCAGCAACACTCTGAAGAAGTCAAAGAGAAGCCTTCTGGAATCAACGCTGGAGAGATTTGAGTATGAGCATGGTGAGGACATCAACTTCCTGTTCTCAAGACTCACCATCATCACCAACCAGTTGAAGGCCCTAGGCTCCAATCGGGTAGATGATGAAGATGTGATCAAGAAGTTTCTGTCAGTGCTTCCTAAGGCCTACAGAACTCTCATTCTCATGCTGAAGGAGAAAGATGGGTTTCGACCAGATGAAGGCCCACTGAAGTGTTAGGAAGGATTCTAACACATGAGATGGAACTTAAGCAAGAAGGCAAGCAAAGCTATTTCCCTAGCTGTTAAGAAGAACATTGCCTTGAAGACCACTGCTTCAACATCACAACTTGAGAGTGATAGAAGTGAAGAACTCAATAAGGAGATGACCAGTGGAGAAGAGAATGAACTTATCCTCCTCACAAGAAACTTCAGAAAGTTCTACAAGAAGAAGAAGTAGTTCGAGTCAAGTGACAGATTCAAAGGGAAGAGGCTGTCCAAAGACAACAAATGCTTTGAATGTGGCAAGGAAGGCCACTTTGCTGCTGATTGTCCAAACAAGAAGAGGGACAACAATCAATACAAGAAGAAGGACTATCATGGAAAGAAGAAGACCTTCAACAAGCACCCAACCTATTCCAAGAACAAGGCCACTACTAGAGCCTATGTTGGACAAGCTTGGGTATCAGATGACTCAGGTTCAGAGGAAGAGTCTGAGGATGAAGGTCAGGTTGCTGGAATTGCCATCAGCATGGCTGATGCACCCAGCTGTGACACAGCCAGGTCACACAGCTCCGAGATCAACGCCAAGGCTGATCAGACGCCATCCACTTCTGCTCCTTTGTGCCTCATGGCCAAAGAATCTAAGGTACTTACTGAAGATGACTTTCCTGATTATGCTGAACTAATGGGCATTCTGGAAAGAACAGATAAGGCCTAAGGCAGGGAAGGAAGGAGAATATATCCTTAAGGGATAAACTCAGGGAGCTAAGAGAAACATGTGACGAGGTTTCTGATGATAGGGAAAACCTCAGGCTGACTAGGAAAACCTGGAGATAGCTCATGAAAAGCTCAAGGCAGCTCATGAGCTTCTCATTAAGGAGCATGAGGAGCTTAAGGCAAAGCATTCTATGTGCATTGATATTTCCTCTACTATATCCACTGATGCACCCTTGCCTACTCCTACTATCATTGAATCATGCATCAATTGTGCTAGTCACATAAATGTTCTAACTTCCACAGGTTGTACAATTGATAACTCAAAAGAGGCTTCAACCTCTACTACTGCTAACTCTGTGGATGCAGCTGAACATAACAAGCTCAAGGAGGAGCTTGAAGAGCTTAAGAGGCTTATGAGGAAAGGCTTATGCACTGCCAACATTGGTATGCAAAATTATTAGCTGATTAGAGCTGAGATGCTAAGGAAGAATGATGGCCGAAAAGGCCTGGGTTATATTTCTTCTGCAAGTAAAGATAAAATGCCTGCTATCACTAACTTTAATCTTGCAGCTAAATTTGTGAGACAGGTAGGTACAAATGACAACAAATTTGTTTAGTCATATGCAGAGAAATAGGAATGCAGTAAACATTCCATCCAACCCATCCTATGTCCTGCAGAAGGACAGAAAAGGGAAAATTGTAGCCAAATATGTAGGTCGTAAGCATTTGACAAAGTGGTTACCTGCCATCTGGGTTCCAAAGGTAACAGTTGCCTGTGTCACAGGTATACTACATAGCTGTGTACCCACCGTGTCACCGGCAACTCACACAGTCAACTAACCCCTCTGTCTAAGGTTGCAGGTGATAGACAGCCAAAAAGAATTCATGTTATATCATCTGTTGCTAAGGCTGTCAATGTTAGAAACAATCTGCTAACCCATTAACTGCTGTTTCTGCTTATGGTAAATCTACTAAGGGAGCCAAACAAGTTTGGGTCCCTAAATCTCATAACTAATCTTGTAGGACACTGCCTGCAGTGGAACTGACTGGGTTGTGGACAGTGGATGTACACAACATATGACAGGAGGCAGAGAGGAGTTTGTAGAGATCACAAGTGAAAATCTTCCAAGCAAATATGTGATCTATGCAGATAACTCCAAGGGAAAGGTAAATGGCATTGGTAAAGTTGCCATATCTAAACATCATTCTTTATCTAATATGATGCTTGTGGATCAGATAGGCTATAGTCTTATGTCTATGTCACAGCTGTGTGGCACAGGTATGAAAGTTACCTTCTATCCTGATGAGGTTATAGCCTCCAAACTATCTGATGATTCTCAAGTATTCAAAGGATGCAGGTCTGGAAAATTGTATATTGTCACTTCAATGAATAGCCTGCAGCAGCTCCATGGTGTCTCATGGCCAAGACCAGTGTTGGCTGGCTGTGCATAGGCGGCTAGGACATACAGGGATGAAGCTTCTCAACAAACTCAGCAAACATGACTATGTCATAGGCTTAGAAAAGTGAAGTTTGAGAAGGACAAAATCAGCCTGCAGAAGGATCACCCTATAGACAAAATCATCGGTGCCATTAATAGGGGAGTGACTACTCAGTTCTCGAATTGCTAGTTTCTATGAACATTACTCCTTTGTTTCCAGTGTTGAACCCAGGAACATAAAGGAAGCTCTCATGGATGCTGACTGGATAAATGCAATGCATGAAGAGCTGAATCAGTTTGAGAGAAACCAAGTTTGGTCCCTGGTTGAAAGACCTAATGATCATAATGTGATTGGAACAAAGTGGGTCTTCAGGAATCAAACAAGACAGCAATGGACAAGTGGTAAGTAACAAAGCCAGACTTGTGGCTCAAGGGTTCACACAGGTTGAAGGCCTGGACTTTGGCGAAACCTTTTGCTCCAGTGGCAAGACTTGAAGCCATCAGGGATCCTCCTTAGATATGCTGTTCATCATAACATCAAGCTTTACCAAATGGATGTGAAGTCTGCTTTTCTCAATGGTAAACTTTCTGAACTAGTATATGTTGAGCAGCCACCTGGCTTTGAGATGCTAAGAAACCTTATCATGTTTATAAACTGCACAAAGCACTATATGGCCTAAAGCAAGCACCTAGAGCATGGTATGACACATTGAAAGAATTTCTGATCAACAATGGATTTAAAATGGGCTTAGTAGACACAACTCTATTCACTAAGAAAAATGGAAAGGATTTATTTGTGTGCCAAATATATGTCGATGACATAATATTTGGCAGTACTAACCGCTCCATGAGTGATGAGTTTAGCCAGATGATGACCAAGAGGTTTGAGATGTCTCTAGATGGTGAGCTCAAGTACTTCCTAGGACTTCAGATCAAACAACTCAAAGAAGGTACTTTCATCTCTCAAGAAAAATTCACCAAGGACATCATCACCAAGTTTGGCATGAAGGATGCAAAGCCTATTCACACTCTATGCAAACAAATGGTCATCTGGACTTAAACACTGAAGGTAAGTCTGCTGATCAAAAAGAATTTAGATCCATGATAGGCTCCTTGCTATACTTATGTGCATCTAGGCCAGATATAATGTTGAGTGTATGCATGTGTGCAAGATTCCAAGCTAACCCTAAGGACTGTCACAGAGTGGCAGTACTAGGATACTGAGATATTTGATTCAAACCTCAGGGTTTGGTTTTATGGTACCCTAAAGGTGCAAATTTTGAGCTAGTTGGCTATTCTGATAGTGACTATGCAGGGTGTAAGGTTGACCGAAAAAGCACTCTGGTACTTGCCAATTCCTAGGACATTCCTTAGTGTCCTGGTCATCCAAGAAACAAACTCAGTAGCCTTTTCCACTGCAGAAGCTGAGTATATAGCTGCTGGTAGTTGTTGTGCTCAATTATTGTGGATGAGGCAGACCTTGAAAGATTTCAACATATCTTTTAATCAAGTACCCCTCTTCTGTGATAATGAAAGTGCAATTAAGTTAGCCAACAAACCCAGTGCACCACCAAAGATCCAAACACATAGAAGTGAGACACCACTTCCTTAGAGACCATGTGGAAAAATGAGATATACAACTGTGTCATGTAAGGAATGAAAAACAATTAGCTGATATTTTCAGCAAGCCTTTAGATGAGACTAGGTTCTGTGCTCTGAGGAGTGAATTGAATATCATTGATGTCTCTAACTTGCAATAAAAGGTTGGCTTGGTGTCCTGCTCACATGTTCTTGCTATGTTTTTCTGTTTGTCTATTCACCTGTTTTACTCACCTGTGTCACAGGTGTGTGCTATGCTTAGAGTTGAGAATATTTCTTTTTGAGCTGGCTGTGCACTCTCTTGTGTACATTTTTTTAATCAACTCTTATCAGTTTTAGTTCTGCTTGATTGAATTTCTGGCAAACTGATATTGAGAAGATTCCATAAGGTCTCTCTGTTAGTGTGCAAGTGCTTTCTTTCTTATCCAACTCTCCCTATCTCGGTGTTCCATAGATGACAAACTTGTCACCTGAGTCTCCCTATCTGTGTCTCAGGTGATTGCCTTTGAACTCCATAGGTCACAGGGGTCTCGTCTCACTCACCTGTGTCACAGGTGTGTGCTATGCTTAGAGTTGAGAACATTTCTTTTTGAGCTGGCTGTGCACTCTCTTGTGTACATTTTTTAATCAACTCTTATCAGTTTTAGTTCTGCTTGATTGAATTTCTGGCAAACTGATATTGAGAAGATTTCATAAGGTCTCTCTGTTAGTGTGCAAGTGCTTTCTTTCTATCCAACTCTCTATCTCGGTGTTCCATAGATGACAAACTTGTCACCTGAGTCTCCCATCTATGTCTCAGGTGATTGCCTTTGAACTCCGTAGTCACAGGGTCTCGTCTCACTCACCTATGTCACAGGTGTGTGCTATGCTTAGAGTTGAGAACATTTCTTTTTGAGCTGGCTGTGCACTCTCTTGTGTACATTTTTTAATCAACTCTTATCAGTTTTAGTTCTACTTGATTGAATTTCTGGCAAACTGATATTGAGAAGATTTTCATAAGGTCTCTCTGTTAGTAGCAAGTGCTTTCTGTCTTATCCAACTCTCTCTATCTCGGTGTTCAATATTTCAGACTCTGATCAAGAAAGAGAAAGGCTGAGACAAAAGAGGAGGCTATTGAGAGAAGAAGGGCAAGCCAAAGGGCTTACAGGCAGAGGAGAGCTGCTGCCAAGAAAGCTTCAGCTACTGTTTCTCAGGCTGGTCAGTCTAGCTCTGCTCAACGTGCTCCGGCCAAGAGGACAAGATCCTCATCTGATGTTGCTCACACCTCGTTGGGAAAGGAGGCTGCCAAGAAAACCAAGAAAATAGTAAAGAAGGGATCAAAACCCTCAATTGCAGATGTAGTGTTGCCTAGGGGCACACTTACAATCAGAGAGCCTGCCCCAGATCCTCAAATGTCTCAAGAAGATCTTGAACATGACAAGCTTATCCTTGATGAGTTGGACAAGCTGGCAGAGCAAATTAGCACTGAAACTGACGAGGCAGTCAAAAAGCAGCTGACAACTATATACACTGCTAAAAGCTTTGAGCTCTCAGAGGTTTCTAGGCCTGTTTCCATGGCAATCCCTGAACCATCAAAAGAAGACAGAGCTCTCATGGAAGAAATTGCAGATCTGCACAAACAATTAAAGTCAGCCACTTCATATGATGCTGAGGTTGAGTTGAGAAGGCAAATTCTTGAGAAGCAAAAGAACTTCTCCACCACCTGTCTGATAGTGCCTTATCACAAACTAGTGAGCTCAAACACTCTGATGCCAAAGATAGGCATCTCATTCTACAGATCAGTGAATTGATCAAGAAAGCCAACTCTCTGCCAAGTGGTCTTGAGAAACAATCTATGCAAGCTGAGATTAGGCTCAAGCAAGGTTTGCTTTCACCAGAATTCAGAACAGCTCGGTCATCTGTTCCTTCTCTAAAAATAATGCCCAAAGGTCTGAGTTCAGATGACAGAGATAGATTTCTTCTTGAAGAAATAAATGAGATGTTGGGCAAAGCTATGAACATGCCTCGAGGCCCTGAGAAAATAGCCTTGATGGCTGAAGTGAAACTCAAGCAGGGCCAGCTCTCTAGTGAAGTCAGATCAATTTCTGCGGCCCCATCTGCACCAAGTGTCAAGAGAAAAAGGTCTGACACAGTTGTGGTCATTGAAGAACCACCAGCCAAGAAGCAGCCAGAGGCAGATGTTGAGCCAACAAAAGGAAGCTCTCAAAGAATTGAAGAAGGAGATGCCACCCACCTATGTCACAGGTGGCCAGTCCCAGCCAAGTCTGATCTGTAGACATACCAGCGGAGGAGCAGAAGAACTCTGAGCTCTACAAGTGTGGACACACTTTCCTCCCTGGATGTGCAAAATCCAATGTCTCCATCTCAATTCCTAGTATCTGAGGCTGTCGGCGTAGAGACGCCTCTAGCGGTGGTCCGGAGGGACCCCCTTTGGAATTCGGCCCAGGGGAGTAGTGAGTCTCTTACGAGCCTTGGGGTGGATTAGAGCTTTGCGAGTAAACCCGGTGGCTAAGGAAGTAATGACGCAAGGATTTACCCAGGTTCAGGCCGCCCCGGAAGGCGTAATACCCTACGTCCTGCTTGTTTTTGTATATATAGGCGTATATGGCAAGTATGATGAGTTACAAAGGTGCGCACTGTTCTTCTTCTTGCTCTAGCCCAGAGGAAGAACGGTGCTTCTTCGGTACGGAGTAACCTTAGAGAGATCTAACCTAAGGAAAATCGAGCTAGGAAAAGAGCCAACCCTTTGCATGGACCAGGCCCTCCCCTTATATACTCGGGGGAATACCACATAGGTCGACAAAGGAAAACATGAGCTGGACTTGTGCTGTAGACGACGTGGGCGCTACTGGAAGCGCCCACACCTTCATTTAATGCCCACTTGAGACTTTCGGCCGGGCCGTCGCCTCGCGGTGTGTCGGAACAGGGGCCCTGACACCTTTGCCTTCGGCGGACCCCGCAGACGGAGACTTGCGGGGTTCCTTCTGACTGGGTTGGTAAGACATCCTCTCACGGGCCCCATAGGTCAGCCTCTTATGCCGCGCAATTGGTTGCGCGGCGGCGTCCCCCATGGGGTAAAAAGGTTGACAGTGACAGGGCGTGCGGGGCGGCGCGCTTGGTCGGTCAAAGAATCTGTCAGCCCGGGCCCACCCCTCTAGAGAGAGAGAGAGAGAGATAGCTAACAGAGCTTATCGCCTGCACCGGTGGGACCCGGCCTGACCGTCATCATGCCCTCACAGGGCTTTGGGTTCCCCGTCGGAAATGACAGGCATTAAATGCCTCCGCCAGGGCGGAGGCTTGCTGGAGAAGCTTGGCGCTGGACGACGTGCATGGACGAGGGCCCCACCAGAGGACACGTCATCCCCCGGGCACTCGGTCCCGAGCGACCTCCTTCGCTAGGAGGGGCGCCAGCTGTCTTCTACGCGCCCCCGAGCAACCCCGAGCGCTCGGGGAGCACCCGCTGGGGGGCCGCTCGGGGCGCCTTGAAGGGGGAGCCCGAGGGAGAGTGCTCGGGGGGCGGACCCCGAGCGCTCCCCCGGGCCCCACATCTGCCAAGGTGCCGAGCGGTCGGGAGGGGACCCCGAGCGCGCCCTTCGCCTCCTGGGACGCCGAGCACTCGGGGACGGACCCCGAGTGCTCGCCCAGCGCATGGGCCGTGGACTCCCGGAGGCCCACGACTCCTCCTGGTTTGCGGATGCAGCCTCTGGAGGAGACCCCTGATTCCTTGGGATTGGCCGCGGGCTCCGTACGACGATCCGGGTGGGACCCAAGGCCCCAGCGACCGGAGCGCCACGTGTCACCATCCGCGGCATTTGGTTGGCCTCCGCCGGCGGTTAGGGGTACCCTGGGCCCCATTCCGCCGACAGTAGCCCCCGGCCTTATCTCCCAGCGACGGCCCGAAGGGCTACGACCGGGGATAAGGCCTTTCTTCTTGGGCCAAGCAAAAGATGCCGGCCCATTGTGATGCGCCCTGCGGAGGGGCGCTTTTTAACGCGGCGCGCGCGGAGCGGGAGCGACGCCCAATCCGCACGCGCCACCTGGCCGCGGCGCTTCGGGTTGGGCGCGCGCGGGAAAAGCGCACCGTTCCGGGCGGTTGCGTGCTCCGGATTTCGCGCGACCGCGAAATTACTGCCCATGGCAGTAAATTGACAGCCCAGGATTGTTTTTTGGAAACCGCCGACGGTTGAACTTCTGCGGTTTTTTCCCTTTTGAAAAGAAAACCACTTCTCACTTTTGAACTTCTCACCTCCTTGCGCAAACGCTCTGTCTCCCAAAGTACTTGCGCTTTCTCCGTCTTCTTCCTCCCGCCGCCGCCATTTTTGCCTCCCGAAAGCCTTCTCCGCCACCCATTCGCCATCATAATGACTCGCCGCAAGACCCGGCAGAGCAGCTCCCTGACCCCGAGCTCGCCTAGCGTGCTCCAGAAGTCCCGCCTCCTCAATGAGGAGGCGATGGACAAGGTCCGGGGCATCGTGGTGCCGGAGGGCCGCCCGAACCCGACGGTGGTGCGGGCGGCGACGTACCCGCCGAACCCGCGGGCGAACGAAGCGGTGATCTTCACGAGCTTCCTGGGGGCGGGACTTCTGCCGCCATTCTCGGCGTTCTTCATGGAGGTCCTCAAGGATTATGGGGTCCACCTTCTCCATCTCACCCCCAACTCCGTGGTGGTGCTGGCGATCTTCGCCCACCTCTGCGAGATGTTCGTCGGGGTGATGCAGTCGGTGGCGCTCCTTCGGCATTACTTCGTCCTTCGATCGGTCGGGAGGACGCGGGGCTCCGGCCGAGCGGAGGTCACCGGCAGCGCCAACTTCCAGCTCCGAGGGAGGGAAGGAGGCCGATCCTTACATTCCGCAGAAGTTGCGGAACAAATGGGACGATTGGCGCCAGCAGTGGTGCTATGTCAATACCGACCCGGCGACGGAACTGCTGATCCCGGAGGCGCCGGCGGAGCACAAGAAGGCATGGGAGTACATGGACCCGAGCGACAAGGAGCTGTTTTTGGCGGTGGCGCGCATCACCCAACTTCAGGAGCTGGGGCTGACGGCCACCATGGTCATCGGCGATTTCCTCCGACGCCGGCTGGCGCACTGGGACCGCGCCGACTGTAAGCTCGCCGGCGGTCGGCGCGGACGCCGCCACCGGACAGAAGAGGAAAGACCCGCCGGGGTCCTCCGACCCGGACTCGGTTGTCCCGAAGGGCAAGTGGCGGTAAGAATAAACCTCACCTTTGCCTTATTTTGCTTGAGTATTGTGCTCGGGAATTGATCCCAAGCTTGGCTTTGTTGGCTTTTCAGGGCGAAGAAATCCAAAATGTCCCCGAGCCCTTCTTCGGTCCCGAGCGCTCCGGTTGCACCGAGCGCGGGTGGGGACGCGAGCGCGGGCGCGGCCCCGAGCACGCAGGCGGCCGCGCGCGAACCTTCGGCCTCGAGCGGGACCTCTGTCCCGAGCGGTCCTGCGGCGCCGAACCCGAGCGCACCGCCGGCCCCGAGCGCAGCTCCGACCCCGAGCGAGGAGCCAGCCCCGAGAGCCGAGGCGGTCTCGCGGGAAGAAGCTGCCCCGAGCGCGGAAACGGCCGCGCAGGGAGCGGCGCAGGCGCCGCCGGAGGCTGCGCGAGCCGACGCAGAGGCGCCGGGCGCCGGTCCGGAGGAAGAGCAGGGGCCAAGTGCTGCCGGGCCCGAGGAACAGGCGGCGGCACTTGGGCAGGAGCCGCGAGCCGCCGCGCCTGAGGAGCAGGTGGCGCCATGTGAGCAGGAGCCGAGCGCCGCCGGAGCTGAGGAGCAGGCGGCGGAGCCCGAGCAGGAGCTGAGCGCCGCCGGAGCCGAGGAGCAGACGGCGGGGCCCGAGCAGGAGACGGTTCCCATGGAGGGAGCCGAGAGCGTTCGGCCCGAGGAGGGGGCCGGCGGCTCTATTGTGGTGGAGTGTCCCGAGCCTCAGGAGGAGGTGCTCGGGTGCTCCACCTTAACTTTGCTGCCGCGGGTGCAGCGCGCTGCGCGGCGCGACGAAGCATCCCGGGTGATCCCACCCGACGCGTTCGACGCCGCGCGCGCAGCCATCAACAAATTTCAGGAGGACTTCGCCGCCAAGGAGGCGGCTTTGGCGGACAAGGAGGCCTCGCTGGAGGAGCGGGAGGGCTCGCTCGACGAGAGGGAGGCCTTGCTTGCGGAGGCGGCGGAGTCCTTCTTGGCTCGCACCCGCATCGCCAAGCGGGAGTACGAGGAGGGCATGGCCAAGGTCGATCGCCTGCGGGAAGCCATGCACGAGCTGAAGAGGGAGCTCATCGAGAAGGAAAACCTCCTTAATGAGCGAACCTCCCGCCTCATTCAGATCGAAGCCAAGGTAACCTCGCGCGAGCAAGGCCTGAAGCAGCGGGAGAAGGACGTCGCTGACGCGGAGGCGCGGCTGGAGAAGCGCGCTGCCGAGGCCGACCGACGCGACGAACAACTCACCCTTCGCGAAGGTAACATCGAAGACCGGCTGGCTTCGCGCGAGGAAAGTTTGAAAGCGCGGGCCGCCGAAGTTCAGCAACGCGAAGAGCAACTTGCCCTTCGCGAAAAGGAGACTGAAACGAAGGAGGCGGTGCTCACCAAGCGCGAAGGGGACCTGGAGAAGGCGACCGACAACCTGAACGCCGAAGTCCAGGGCCGCGTCGATGCTGCCCGTGAAGAGCTTGCCAAGGAGATGGCGGATCTCCGCACCCGCATCCAAGATCTCGAGGGGCGGCTCGAGGACTCGCGCACTTCCAAACGCACCCTCCAAACCAAGATCCAGGAGGTGGAGGAGGCGAGGAAGCGCGAGAGCTCGGAGGCCGCCGCTGCATGGCAAAAGGTGGAGGAGGCCCGCCTCGGGCTGCTTGGCGAACGCGCGGAGCATACGCGCCTGATGAGGGACATCTTCTCTCAGGCTCGGAGGGCCGTTCGAAACGCCGGGCTCGGGGACGTCAACTTGCCGGAAGGGCTCAAAGCCGACACCCCCGGGGGCGTCGCCTGGGCTTCCAACAGGTCGCGGAGCGGCTTGCTGGACTTGGGGACGCCATGACCCGCCGGCTTGAAGAAGAAGGCCAGGAGCTGGCGCTCGCGGTGGCGGAGCACACCTTGGCGTGCTACCGCAGCCGCGACCCGAGCTTCTCCTTGGAGCCCGCCGCGCAGGGGAACGACGAGGTCGCCGACGACGAAACTCGGAAGGAGATTCGAAAGGTGGC
>JAGXJF010000774.1:0-39398 GCA_019208055.1 Stipa capillata | reverse complement strand
CAACCCGACCATCTCGGACCCTTCAAACTGTTAGTCCCGAACCATCCGACCAAACCGTCCAACCCGACCGTCCCGGAACTTCCAAACGGTCTGTCCAGAAGAAGGTTCGGATCTCCTCTAGTTGTCCCGAACCATCCAACCAAACCGTCCAACCCGACCGTCTCAAACCCTCCAAACTATTAGTCCCGAACCATCCGACCAAACCGTCCAACCCGACCGTCCCGGAACTTCCAAACGGTCTGTCCGGAATAAGGTCCGGATCTCCTCTAGTCGTCCCGAACCATCCAACCAAACCGTCCAACCCGACCGTCTCAAACCCTCCAAACTGTTGGTCCCGAACCATCCGACCATACCGTCCAACCCGACTGTCCTGGAACATCCAAACGGTCTGTCCTAAAGAAGGTCTGGATCTCCTCTAGTTGTCCCGAACCATCCGACCAAATCGTCTAACCCGACCATCCCGGACCCTCCAAACTGTTGGTCCCGAACCATCTGACCAAACCGTACAACCCGACCGTCCTGGACCCTTCAAACTGTTGGTCCCGAACCATCCGACCAAACCATCCAACCCGACCGTCCCGAAACTTCCAAACGGTCCGTCCGGAAGAAGGTCCTGTTCTCCTCTCGCTCTCCCGAATCATCCAAACGGTCCGTCCGGAAGAAGGTCCTGTTCTCCTCTCGCTCTCCCAAAACATCCACACGGTCCGTCCGGAAGAAGGTCCGGTTCTCCACTAGTTCTCCCGAACCATCCGACCAAAACATCCAACCCGACCGTCCCGGACCCTCCAAACTGTTGGTCCCGAAACATCCGACCATACCGTCCAACCCGACCGTCCCGGACCCTCCAAACTGTTGGTCCCGACCCATCCGACCAAACCGTCCCACACGACCGTCCCGAAACTTCCAAACGGTCCGTCCGGAAGAAGGTCCTGTTCTCCTCTAGTTGTCCCGAACCGTCCGACCAAACTGTGCAACTCGACCGTGCCCGGACCTTCCAAACCGTCCGTCCGGAAGAAGGTCCGGTTCCCCTCTCCGACCAAACCATCCAACCCGACCGTCCCGGACCCTCCAAACTGTTGGTCCCGAACCATCCGACCAAACCGTCCAACCCGACCGAACCGTCCGGAACACACAAACGGTCCGTCCGGAAGAAGGTACGGATCTCCTCTAGTTGTCCCGAACCATCCGACCAAACCGTCCAACCCGATCGTCCCGGAACTTCCAAACGGTCCGTCCGGAAGAAGGTCCGGATCTCTTTTAGTTGTCCCGAACCATCCGACCAAACCGTCCAACCCGACCACCCCGGACCATCCGAACTGTTGGTCCCGAACCATCCGACCAAGCCGTCCAACCCGGCCGTCCCGAAACTTCCAAACGGTCCGTCCGGAAGAAGGTCCTGATCTCCACAAGTTCTACCCGAACCGTCCGACCAAACCGTCCAACCCGACCGACCCGGACCTTCCAACCGGTTCGTCCAGAAGAATGTCTGGTTCTCCTCTAGTTCTCCCGAACCATCTGACCAAACCGTCCAACCCGACCGTCTCGGACCCTCCAAACAGTTGGTCCCGAACCATCCGACCAAACGGTCCAACCCGACTGTCCTGGAAGTTTCAAATGGTCCGTCCGGAAGGTCTAGATCTGCTTTAATTTTCCCAAACCATCCGATCAAACCGTGCAACCCGACCATCCCGGACCTTCCAAACGGTCCGTCTGGAAGATGGTCCGGTTCTGCTCTAGTTCCCCCGGACCATCCGACCAAACCATCCAACCTGACCGTCCCGGAACATACAAACGGTCCGTCCGGAAGAAGGTCCGGATCTCCTCTAGTTGTCCCGAACAATCCGACCAAACCTTCCAACCCGATCGTCCCGGAACATCCAAACGGTCCGTCCGGAAGAAGCTCTGGATCGCCTCTGGTTGTCCTGAACCATCCAACCAAACCGTCCAACCCGACCATCTCGGACCCTCCAAACTGCTGGTCCCGAACCATCCGACCAAACCGTCCAACCCGACCGTCCCGGAAATTCCGAACGGTCCGTCCGGAAGAAGGTCCGGATCTGCTCTAGTTGTCCCAACTATGCAACCAAACCGTCCAACCAGACCGTCTCACAACCTCCAAACTGTTGGTCCTGAACCATCTGACCAAACCGTCCAAACACGACTGTCCTGGAACTTCCAAATCGTCCCCCCGGAAATTCGAGATCTCCTCTTGTTGTCCCGAACCATCCGACCAAACCGTCCAACCCGACCGTCCCGAAGCTTCCAAACAGTCCGTCCGGAAGAAGGTCCGGATCTCTTCTCGTTGTCCCGAACCATCCAACCAAACCGTCCAACCCGACCGTCTCAAACCCTCCAAACTGTTGGTCCCGAACCATCCGACCAAACCGTCCGACCCGACCTTACCGATCCCTCGAAACTATTGGTGCCAAACCATCCGACCAAATCCCGGAACTTCGAAACGGTCTGTCTGGAGGAAGGTCCGAATCTCCTCTAGTTGTCCCGAACCATCTAACCAAACCGTCCAACCCGACCGTCTCAAACCCTCCAGACTGTTGGGCCCGAACCATCCGACCAAACCGTCCAACCCGACTGTCCTGTAACTTCCAAACGGTCTGTCCCGAAGAAGGTCCCGATCTCCTCTAGTTGTCCCGAACCATCCAACCAAACCATCTAACTAGACCAACCCGGACCATCCAAACTGTTGGCCCCGAACCATCCGACCAAACCGTCCAACCCGACCGTACCGTCCCGGAACATACAAACGGTCCGTCCGGAAGAAGGTCCGGATCTCCTCTAGTTGTCCCGAACGATCCGACCAAACCATCCAACCCGATCGTCCCGGAACTTCCAAACGGTCCGTCCGGAAGAAGGTCGGATCTCCTTTAGTTGTCCCGAACCATCCGACCAAACCGTCCAACCCGACCACCCCGGACCATCCGAACTGTTGGTCCCGAACCATCCGACCAAACCGTCCAACCCGGCCATCCCGAAACTTCCAAACGGTCCGTCCGGAAGAAGGTCCTGATCTCCACTAGTTCTCCCGAACAGTCCGACCAAACCGTCCAACCCGACCGTCCCGGACCTTCCAACCGGTCCGTCCGGAAGAATGTCCGGTTCTCCTCTAGTTCTCCCGAACCATCCGACCAAACCGTCCAACCCGACCACCCCGGACCATCCGAACTGTTGGTCCCGAACCATCCGACCAAACCGTCCAACCCGACCGTCCCGAAACATCCAAACGGTCCGTCCGGAAGAAGGCCTTGATCTCCTCTAGTTGTCCCGAACCGTCCGACCAAACCGTCCAACCCGACCGTCCCGGACTTTCCAAACGGTCCGTCCGGAAGAAGGTCCGGTTCTCCTCTAGTTCTCCCGAACCACCTGACCAAACCGTCCAACCCGACCGTCTCGGACCATTCAAACTGTTGGTCCCGAACCATCCGACCAAACCGTCCAACCCGACCGTCCTGGAACATCAAAACGGTCCGTCCGGAAGAAGGTCCGGATCCACTCTAGTTGTCCCGAACCATCCAACCAAACCGTCCAACCCGACCATCTCAGACCCTCCAAACTGTTGGTCCCGGACCATCCGATCAAACCGTCCAACCCGACCGTCCCGGACCTGCCAAACGGTCCGTCCGGAAGATGGTCTATTCTCCTCTAGTTCTTACGAACCATCCGACCAAACCATCCAACCCGACCGTCCCGGACCCTCCAAACTGTTGGTCCCGAACCATCCGACTAAACCGTCCAACCCGACCGAACCGTCCGGAACACACAAACGGTCCGTCCGGAAGAAGGTACGGATCTCCTCTAGTTGTCCCGAACCATCCGACCAAACCGTCCAACCCGATCGTCCCGGAACTTCCAAACGGTTCGTCCGGAAGAAGGTCCGGATCTCTTTTAGTTGTCCCGAACCATCCGACCAAACCATCCAACCCGACCACCCCGGACCATCCGAACTGTTGGTCCCGAACCATCCGACCAAGCCGTCCAACCCGGTCGTCCCGAAACTTCCAAACAGTCCGTCCGGAAGAAGGTCCTGATCGCCACTAGTTCTCCCGAACCGTCCGACCAAACCGGCCAACCCGACCGTCCCGGACCTTCCAACCGGTTCGTCCGGAAGAATGTCCGGTTCTCCTCTAGTTCTCCTGAACCATCTGACCAAACCGTCCAACCCGACCGTCATGGACCCTCCAAACAGTTGGTCCCGAACCATCCGACCAAACCGTCCAACCCGACTGTCCTGGAACTTTCAAATGGTCCGTCCGGAAGGTCTAGATCTGCTTTAATTTTCCCAAACCATCCGATCAAATCGTGCAACCCGACCATCCCGGACCTTCCAAACGGTCCGTCCGGAAGATGGTCCGGTTCTCCTCTAGTTCCCCCGGACCATCCGACCAAACCATCCAACCTGACCGTCCCGGAACATACAAATGGTCCGTCCGGAAGAAGGTCCGGATCTCCTCTAGTTGTCCCGAACAATCCGACCAAACCTTCCAAGCCGATCGTCCCGGAACTTCCAAACGGTCCGTCCGGAAGAAGCTCCGGATCGCCTCTGGTTGTCCTGAACCATCCAACCAAACCGTCCAACCCGACCATCTCGGACCCTCCAAACTGCTGGTCCCGAACCATCCGACCAAACCGTCCAACCCGACCGTCCCGGAAATTCCGAACGGTCCGTCCGGAAGAAGGTCCGGATCTGCTCTTGTTGTCCCGAACTATGCAACCAAACCGTCCAACCAGACCGTCTGACAACCTCCAAACTGTTGGTCCTGAACCATCTGACCAAAACCGTCCAACACGACTGTCCGGGAACTTCCAAATCGTCCCTCCGGAAGTTCGAGATCTCCTCTTGTTGTCCCGAACCATCCGACCAAACCGTCCAACCCGACCGTCCCGAAACTTCCAAACAGTCCGTCCGGAAGAAGGTTCGGATCTCTTCTCGTTGTCCCGAACCATCCAACCAAACCGTCCAACCCGACTGTCTCAAACCCTCCAAACTGTTGGTCTCGAACCATCCGACCAAACCGTCCGACCCGACCTTACCGATCCCTCCAAACTATTGGTGCCAAACCATCCGACCAAATCCCGGAACTTCCAAACGGTCTGTCCGGAGGAAGGTCCGGATCTCCTCTAGTTGTCCCGAACCATCTAACCAAACCGTCCAACCCGACCGTCTCAAACCCTCCAAACTGTTGGTCCAGAACCATCCGACCAAACCGTCCAACCCGACTGTCCTGAAACTTCCAAACTGTCTGTCCCGAAGAAGGTCCCGATCTCCTCTAGTTGTCCTGAACCATCCAACCAAACCATCTAACTCGACCGTCCCGGACCATCCAAACTGTTGGCCCCGAACCATCCGACCAAACCGTCCAACCCGACCGTCTCGGACCCTCCGAACTGTTGGTCCCGGACCATCCGACCAAACCGTCCAACCCGATCGTCCCGGAACTTCCAAACGGTACGTCCGGAAGAAGGTCCGGATCTCCTTTAGTTGTCCCGAACCATCCGACCAAACCGTCCAACCCGACCACCCCGGACCATCCGAACTGTTGGTCCCGAACCATCCGACCAAACCGTCCAACCCGGCCGTCCCGAAACTTCCAAACGGTCCGTCCGGAAGAAGGTCCTGATCTCCACTAGTTCTCCCGAACAGTCCGACCAAACCGTCCAACCCGACCGTCCCGGAACTTCCAACCGGTCCGTCCGGAAGAATGTCCGGTTCTCCTCTAGTTCTCCCGAACCATCCGACCAAACCGTCCAACCCGACCACCCCGGACCATCCGAACTGTTGGTCCCGAACCATCCGACCAAACCGTCCAACCCGACCGTCCCGAAACATCCAAACGGTCCGTCCGGAAGAAGGCCTTGATCTCCTCTAGTTGTCCCGAACCGTCCGACCAAACCGTCCAACCCGACCGTCCCGGACCTTCCAAACGGTCCGACCGGAAGAAGGTCCGGTTCTCCTCTAGTTCTCCCGAACCACCTGACCAAACCGTCCAACCCGACCGTCTCGGACCATTCAAACTGTTGGTCCCGAACAATCCGACCAAACCGTCCAACCCGACCGTCCCGGAACATCAAAACGGTCCGTCCGGAAAAAGGTCCGGATCTACTCTAGTTGTCCCGAACGATCCGACCAAACTGTTGGTCCCGAACCATCCGACCAAACCGTCCAACCCGACCGTCTCAGACCCTCCAAACTGTTGGTCCCGAACCGTCCGACCAAACCGTCCAACCCGACCGTCCCGGACCATCCAACCGGTTCGTCCGGAAGAATGTCCGGTTCTCCTCTAGTTCTCCCGAACCATCTGGCCAAACCGTCCAAACCCGACCGTCTCGGACCCTCCAAACAGTTGGTCCCGAACCATCCGACCAAACCGTCCAACCCGACTGTCCTGGAACTTTCAAATGGTCCGTCCGGAAGGTCTAGATCTGCTTTAATGTTCCCAAACCATCCGATCAAACCGTGCAACCCGATCGTCCCGGACCTTCCAAACGGTCCGTCCGGAAGATGGTCCAATTCTCCTCTAGTTCCCCCGGACCATCCGACCAAACCTTCCAACCCGATCGTCCCGGAACTTCCAAACAGTCCGTCCGGAAGAAGCTCCGGATCGCCTCTGGTTGCCCTGAACCATCCAACCAAACCGTCCAACCCGACCATCTCGGACCCTCCAAACTGCTGGTCCCGAACCATCCGACCAAACCGTCCAACCCGACCGTCCCGGAAATTCCGAACGGTCCGTACGGAAGAAGGTCCATATCTGCTCTAGTTGTCCCGAACTATGCAACCAAACCGTCCAACCAGACCGTCTCACAACGTCCAAACTGTTGGTCCCGAACCATCTGACCAAACCGTCCAACACGACTGTCCTGAAACTTCCAAATCGTCCCTCCGGAAGTTCGAGATCTCCTCCAATTGTCCCAAACCATCCGACCTAACCGTCCAACCCGGCCGTCTCGGACCCTCCAAACAGTTGGTCCCGAAACATCCGACCAGGCGGTCCCACCAGACCGCCCCGGGCCCTCCAAACTGTTGGTCCCGAACCATCCGACCAAACCGTCCGACCCAACCGTCCCGGACCTTCGAAACGATCCGTCCAGAAGAAGGTCCGGCTTTCCTCTAGTTCTCCCGAACCATCCGACCAAACCATCCAACCCGACCGTCCCGGACCCTCCAAACTGTTGGTCCCGAACCATCCAACCAAACCGTCCAACCCGACCGTTCGGACCCTCCAAACTGTTGCTCCCGAACATCCGACCAAACCGTCCAACCCGACCGTCCCGGACCCTCCAAACTGTTGGTCCCGAATCATCAGACCAAATCATGCAACCCGACCGTCTCGGACCCTCCGAACTGTTGGTCCCGAACCATCCGACCAACTCGTCCAACCCGACCGACTTGGACGCTCCAAACCATTGGTCCCGAACCATCCGACCAAACCCGACCATCCCGGAACATACAAACGGTCCGTTCGGAAGAAGGCCCAGATCTCCTCTTGTTGTCCCGAACCATCCGACCAAACCGTCCAACCCGATCGTCCCGGAACTTCCAAACGGTCCGTCCGGAAGAAGCTCTGGATCTCCTCTAGTTGTCTCGAAGCATCCGACCAAGCCCTCCAACCGGATCGTCCTGGGACTTTCAGACGGTCCGTCCGGAAGAAGGTCTAGATCTCGTCTAGTTGTCCCGAACCATCCAACCAAACCATCCAACCTGACCACCCCGGACCCTCCGAACTATTGGTCCCAAACCATCCGACCAAACCGTCCAAACCGACCACCCCGGACCCTTCGAACTATTGGTCCCCGAACCATCCAACCAAACCATCCAACCAGACCGTCTCGGACCCTCCAAACTGTTGGTACCGAACAGTCCAACCAAACCGTCCAACCCGACCGTCCCGAAACTTCCAAACGGTCCGTCCGAAGGAAGGTCCTGGTCTCCTCTAGTTGCCCCGAACAGTCCGACCAAACCGTCCAACCCGACCGTCCCGGACCTTCCAAACGGTCCGTCCAGAAGAAGGTCCGGTTCTCCTGTAGTTCTCCCGAACCACCTGACCAAACCGTCCAACCCGACCGTCTCGGACCATTCAAACTGTTGGTCCCGAACCATCCGACCAAACCGTCCAACCCGACCGTCCCGGAACTTCAAAACGGTCCGTCAGGACTTAGTTGTCCGGAACCATCCAACCAAACTGTCCAACCCGACCGTCTCAGACCCTCCAAACTGTTGGTCCCGAACCATCCGATCAAACCGTCCAACCCGACCGTCCCGGGCCTGCCAAACGGTCCGTCAGGAAGATGGTCATGTTCTCCTCTAGTTCTTCCGAACCATCCGACCAAACCATCCAACCAGACCGTCCCGGACCCTCCAAACTGTTGGTTCCCGAACCATCCGACCAAACCGTCCAACCCGACCGTCCCGGACCCTCCAAACAGTTGGTCCCGAACAATCCGACCAAACCGTCAAACCTGACCGTTCCGGAACATACAAACGGTCCGTCCGGAAGAAGGTCTGGATCTCCTCTAGCAGTCCAGAACCATCCAACCAAACCGTCCAACCCGACCACCCGGGACCCTCCGAACTGTTGGTCCCGAACCATCCGACCAAACCATCCAACCGACCGTCTCGGACCCTCCAAACTGTTGGTACCGAACCATCCGACCAAACCGTCCAACCCGACCGTCCCGAAACTTCGAAACGGTCCGTCCGGAAGAAGGTCCTGATCTCCTCTAGTTGTCCCGAACCGTTCGACCAAACCGTCCAACCCGACCGTCCCGGACCTTCCAAACGGTCTGTCCGGAAGAAGGTCCGGTTCTCCTCTAGTTTTCCCGAACCACCTGACCAAACCGTCCAACCCGACCGTCTCGGACCATTCAAACTGTTGGTGCCGAACCATCCGACCAAACTGTCCAACCCGACCATCCCGGAACTTCAAAACGGTCCGTCCGGAAGAAGGTCCGGATCTCCTCTAGTTGTCCCGAACCATCCAACCAAACCGTCCAACCCGACCGTCTCAGACCCTCCAAACTGTTGGTCCAGAACCATCCGATCAAACCGTCCAACCCGACCGTCCCGGACCTCCCAAACGGTCCGTCCGGAAGATGGTCCTGTTCTCCTCTAGTTCTTCCGAACCATCCGACCAAACCATCCAACCCGACTGTCCCGGACCCTCCAAACAGTTGGTCCTGAACCATCCGACCAAACCGTCCAACCCGACCGTACCGTCCGGAACACACAAACCGTCCGTCCGGAAGAAGGTCCGGATTTCCTCTAGTTGTCCCGAACTATCCGACCAAACCGTCCAACCCGATCGTCCCGGAACTACCAAACGGTCCGTCCGGAAGAAAGTCCGGATCTCCTTTAGTTGTCCCGAACCATCCGACCAAACCGTCCAACCCGACCACCCCAGACCATCCGAACTGTTGGTCGCGAACCATCCGACCAAACCGTCCAACCCGGCCGTCCCGAAACTTCCAAACGGTCCGTCCGGAACAAGGTCCTGATCTCCACTAGTTCTCCCGAACCGTCCGACCAAACCTTCCAACCGGTCTGTCCGGAAGAATGTCCGGTTCTCCTCTAGTTCTCTCGAACCATCTGACCAAACCCTCCAACCCGACCGTCCCGGACCCTCCAAACTGTTGGTCCCGAACCATCCGACCAAACCGTCCAACCCGACTGTCCTGGAACTTTCAAATGGTCCGTCCGGAAGGTCTACATCTGCTTTAATTTTCCCAAACCATCCGATCAAACTGTCCAACCCGACCATCCCGGACCTTCCAAACGGTCCGTCTGGAAGATGGTCCGGTTCTCCTCTAGTTCCCCCGAACGATCCGACCAAACCATCGAACCTGACCGTCCCGGAACATACAAACGGTCCGTCCGGAAGAACGTCCGGATCTCCTCTAGTTGTCCCGAACCATCCGACCAAACCTTCCAACCCGATCGTCCCGGAACTTCCAAACGGTCCGTCCAGAAGAAGGTACGGATCCCCTCTAGTTGTCCGGAACCATCCGACCAAACCGTCCAACCCGACCGTCCCGGACCTTCCAAACGGTCCGTCCGGAAGAAAGTCCGGTTCTCCTCTAGTTCTCCCGAACCATCCGACCAAATCGTCCAACCCAACCATCTCGGACCCTTCAAACTGTTAGTCCCGAATCATCCGACCAAACCGTCCAACCCGACAATCCCGGAACATGCAAACGGACCGTCTGGAAGAAGCTCCGGATCGCCTCTAGTTGTCCTGAACCATCCAACCAAACCGTCCAACCCGACCGTCTCGGACCCTCCATACTGCTGGTCCCAAACCATCCGACCAAACCGCCCAAACCGACCAACCCGGACCCTTTGAACAATTGGTCCCGAACCATCCGACCAAACCATCCAACACGACCGTCTCGGACACTCCAAACTGTTGGTACCGAACTGTCCGACCATACCGTCCAACCTGACCGTCCCGAAACTTCCAAACGGTCCGTCCGGAAGAAGGTCCTGATCTCCTCCAGTTGTCCCGAACCGTCCGAGCAAACTGTCCAACCCGACCGTCCCGGACCTTCCAAACGGTCCGTCCGGAAGAAGGCCCGGTTGCCCTCTAGTTCTCCCAAACCATCCAACCAAACCGTCCAAGCCGACCGTCTCGGACCCTCCAAGCTGTTGGTCCCGAACCATCCGACCAAACCGTCCAACCCGACCGTCCCGGAAATTCGAAACGGTCCGTCCGGAAGAAGGTCCGGATCTTCTCTGGTTGTCCATCCCGACCGTCTCAGACCCTGCAAACTGTTGGACCCGAACCATCCGACCAAACCGTCCAACTCGACTGTCCTGGAACTTCCAAATGGTCCGTCCGGAAGGTCTAGATCTCCTCTAATTGTCCCAAACCATCCGACCAAACTGTCCAACCCGACCGTCCCGGACCTTCCAAACGGTCCGTCCGGAAGATGGTCCGACTCTCCTCTAGTTCTCCCGGACCATCCGACCAAACCATCCAACCCGACTCTCCCGGACCCTCCAAACTGTTGGTTCCGAACCATCCGACAAAACCGTCCAACCCGACCGTCTCGGACCATCCAAACTGTTGGTCCCGAACCATCTGACCAAACCGTCCAAACCGACCGCCCCGGACCCTCCAAACTGTTGGTCCCGAATCATCTGACCAAATCATGCAACCCGACCGTCTCGGATCCCTCCAAACTGTTGGTCCCAAACCAACCGACCAAATCGTCCAACCCGACCGTCTCGGACGCTCTAAACTGTTGGTCCCAAACCATCCGACCAAACCCGACCATCCCGGAACATACAAACGGTTCGTCCGGCAGAAGGTCCAGGTCTCCTCTAATTGTCCCGAACCATCCGACCAAACCGTCCAACCCGACCGTCCCGAAACTTTCAAACGGTCCGTCCGGAAGAAGGTCCTGATCTCGTCTCATTGTCCCGAACCATCCGACCAAACCGTCCAACCCGACCGTCCCGGACCTTCCAAACGGTCCGTTCGGAAGAAGGTCTGGTTCTCTATTTCTCCCGAACCATCCGACCAAACCGTCCAACCCGACCATCTCGAACCCTCCAAACTGTTAGTCCCAAACCATCCGACCAAACCGTCCAACCCGACCATCCCGGAACTTCCAAGCGGTCCGTCCGGAAGAAGGTCCGGATCTGCTCTATTTGTCCCGAACCATCCAACCAAACCTTCCAACCCGATCGTCCCGGAACTTCCAAACGGTCCGTCCGGAAGATGGTCCGGTTCTCCTCTAGTTCCCCCGAACCATCCGACCAAACCATCCAACCCGACCGTCCCGGCACATACAAACGGTCCGTCCGGAAGAAGGTCCGGATCTCCTTTAGTTGTCCCGAACCATCCGACCAAACCTTCCAACCCGATCATCCCGGAACTTCCAAACAGTCCGTCCGGAAGAAGGTCCGGATCCCCTCTAGTTGTCCCCAACCATCCGACCAAACCGTCCAACCCTGACCGTCCCGGACCTTCCAAACGGTCCGTCCGGAAGAAAGTCCGGTTCTCCTCTAGTTCTCCCGGACCATCCGACCAAATCGTCCAACCCGACCATCTCGGACCCTCCAAACTGTTAGTCCCGAACCATCCGACCAAACCATCCGACCCGACCATCCCGGAACATCCAAACGGACCGTCCGGAAGAAGCTCCGGATCGCCTCTAGTTGTCCTGAACCATCCAACCAAACCGTCCAATCCGACCGTCTCGGACCCTCCAAACTGCTGGTTCCGAACCATTCGACCAAACCGTCCAACCCGACCGTCCCGGAAATTCCGAACGGTCCGTCCGGAAGAAGGTCCGGATCTGCTCTACTTGTCCCGAACTATGCAACCAAACCGTCCAACCAGACCGTCTCACACCCTCCAAACTGTTGGTCCCGAACCGTCTGACCAAACCGTCCAACACGACTGTCCTGGAACTTCCAAATGGTCCGTCTGGGAGTTCTAGATCTCCTCCAATTGTCCCAAACCATCCGACCTAACCGTCCAACCCGGCCGTCTCGGACCCTCCAAACAGTTGGTCCCGAAACATCCGACCAGTCCGTCCCACCAGACCGTCCCGGGCCCTGCAAACTGTTGGTCCCGAACCATCTCACCAAACCTTCCAACCCGACCGTCCCGGAGCTTCGAAACGATCCGTCCGGAAGAAGGTTCGGCTTTCCTCTAGTTCTCCCGAACCATCCGACCAAACCATCCAACCCGACCGTCCCGGACCCTCCAAACTGTTGGTCCCGAACCATCCGACCAAACCGTCCAACCCGACCGTCTCGGACCCTCCAAACTGTTGGTCCCGAACCATCCGACCAAACCGTACAACCCGACTGTCCTCGAACTTCCAAATGGTCCGTCCGGAAGTTCTAGATCTCTTCTAATTGTCCCAAACCATCCGACCTAAACCGTCCAACCCAACCGTCTCGGATCCTACAAACTGTTGGTCCCGAACCATCCGATCAAACCGTCCACCACGACTGTCCTGGAACTTCCAAATGGTCCATCCGGAAGTTCTATATCTCCTCTAATTCTCCCAAACCATCCGACCAGACCGTCCAACCAGACCATCCCGGGCCCTCCAAACTGTTGGTCCCGAACCATCCGACCAGATCGTCCAACCCGACCGTCCCGGACCTTCGAAACGATCCGTCCGGAAGAAGGTCCGGCTTTCCTCTAGTTCTCCCGAACCATCCGACCAAACCTTCCAACCCGACCATACCGGAGCCTCCAAACTGTTGGTCCCGAATCATCCGATCAAATCATGCAGCCTGACCGTCTCGGACCCTCTGAACTGTTGGTCCCGAACCATCCGACCACCTCATCCAACCCGACCGTCTCGGACGCTCCAAACTGTTGGTCCCGAACCATCCGACCAAACCCGACCGTCCCGGAACATACAAACGGTCCATCCGGAAGAAGGTCCGGATCTCCTCTAGTTGTCCCGAACCATCCGACCAAACCGTCCAACCCGATCGTCCCGGAACTTCCAAACTGTCCATCCGGAAGAATGTCCGGATCTCCTTTAGTTGTCCCGAACCATCCGACGAAACCGTCCAACCCGACCACCCCGGACCCTCCGAACTGTTGGTCCTGAACCATCCGACCAAACCATCCAATCCGACCGTCTCGGACCCTCCAAACTGTTGGTACCGAACCGTGCGACCAAACCGTCCAACCCGACCGTCCCGAAACATCCAAACGTTCCGTCTGGAAGAAGGTCCTGATCTCCTCTTGTTGTCCCGAACCGTCCAACCAAACTATCCGACCCGACCATCTCGGAGCCTCCAAACTGTTAGTCCCGAACCATCCGACCAAACCATCCAACCCGACCATCCCGAAACATCCAAACGGTCCGTCCGGAAGAAGGTCCGGATCTCCTGTAGTTGTCCCGAACCATCCAACCAGACCGTCTAACCCGGCCGTCTCGGACCCTCCAAACTGCTGGTCCTGAACCATCCGACCGGACCGTCCAACCCGACCGTCCCAGAAATTCCGAACGGTCCGTCCGGAAGAAGGTCCGGATCTGCTCTAGTTGTCCCGAACTATGCAAACAAACCGTCAAACCCGACCGTCTCACACCCTCCAAACAGCTGGTCCCGAACCATCCGACCAAAACCGTCCAACCCGACTGTCCTCGAACTTCCAAATGGTCCGTCCGGAAGTTCTAGATCTCCTCTAATTGTCCCAAACCATCCGACCTAACCGTCCGACGAGACCGTCTCGGAACCTCCAAACTGTTGGTCCCGAACCATCCGACCAAACCGTCCAACACGGCTGTCCTGGAACTTCCAAATGGTCCGTCCGGAAGTTCTAGATCTCCTCTAATTGTCCCAAACCATCCGACCAGACCGTCCAACCAGACCGTCCCGGGCCCTCTGAACTGTTGGTCCTGAACCAGCCGACCAAACTGTTGGTCCCGAACCATCCGACCAAACGTCCAATCCGACCGTCTCGGACGCTCCAAACTGTTGGTCCCGAACCATCCGACCAAACCCGACCGTCCCGGAACATACAAACGGCCCGTCCGGAAGAAGGTCCGGATCTCCTCCAGTTGTCCCGAACCATCCGACCAAACCGTCCAACCCGATCGTCCCGCAACTTCCAAACGGTCCGTCCGGAAGAAGGTCCGGATCTCCTTTAGTTGTCCCGAACCATCCGACCAAACCGTCCATCCCGACCACCCCGGACCCTCCGAACTGTTGGTCCTGAACCATCCGACCAAACCATCCAACCCGACCGTCTCGGACCCTCCAAACTGTTGGTACTGAACCGTCCGACCAAACCGTCCAACCCGACCGTCCCGAAACTTCCAAACGGTCCGTCTGGAAGAAGGTCCTGATCTCCTCTTGTCCAGAACCGTCCAACCATACCATCCAACCCGACCGTCTCGGACCCTCCAAACTGTTAGTCCCGAACCATCCGACCAAACCATCCAACCCGACCATCCCGGAACATCCAAACGGTCCGTCAGGAAGAAGGTCCGGATCTCCTCTAGTTGTCCCGAACCATCCAACCAGACCGTCCAACCCGGCCGTCTCGGACCCTCCAAACTGCTGGTCCCGATCCATCCGACCAAACCGTCCAACCCGACCGTCCCGGAAATTCCGAACGGTCCGTCCGGAGGAAGGTCCGGATCTACACTAGTTGTCCCGAACTATGCAACCAAACCGTCAAACCCGACCGTCTCACACCCTCCAAACTGTTGGTCCCGAACCATCCGACCAAACCATCCAACCCGACTGTCCTCGAACTTCCAAATGGTCCGTCCGAAAGTTCTAGATCTCCTCTAATTGTCCCAAACCATCCGACCTAACCGTCCAACCCGACCGTCTCGGACCCTCCAAACTGTTGGACCCGAACCATCCGACCAAACCGTGCAACCCGACCGTCCCGGACCTTCGAAACGATCCGTCGGGAAGAAGGTCCGGCTTTCCTCTAGTTGATGAGGACATCTCCACTACAGTTACACCCAATGCTACTTCTCACATAGCTTCAGCTCCTATTACATCACAAGCTGAACCTACACAAGTGCCGGAGATACAAGGACCAATGACTAGGGCACGTGCCAAACAACTTAATTACCAGATACTTTCGTTCCTCGGTACTTTGCCTTATATTGATAAGGATATGATAGTGCCTAATAATGATATTCTTTTGCTAATTAGGAGTGGAGGGCCTAGCTTGGATATAAAGGACAAGTATTGGAGCATGAAGAGCAAGCTACAAGGGCATGGCAGCAAGCATATGAGAAGCCAGACGATAAACAAGAGCACAAGTGATGATGGAAGAATACTCAAGCCACCATGAAAAAGGACTTAGTGAAATATGGTGCTATGCCACCTTAATGGACCAATGGGTCATGTATCCAAATAGGTTAAGTAAAAGTAAGGGAGTCCTCATGGGGTTTTGGTACTGTTCACGCGCACTATTCACACGCGTGAACAGTAACCCACCTCCCCATCCTATCCTATATAAGTAGCCACACCCCCCTAGGGTTAGCTTGGGTTTTGCTAAAGTTTAGAATCAGCCACCGTTGCTATTCGTCGTGTTCTTCGTTTGTGTCATCCGACCAGATCAAGACCGATTGTGAAACCCCACCATATAATATATCGTACTTCATCTATACTCGCAATTTCAGATTGCTATTTCTCAATTCTTGCTTGTTCGTCGATTGCTTGCAGGGATTAAGAACCTCGTGTTCAGGTTGACCGTGCTACTGGCATCGTCAATAACCTCTCGGAGTTGGTCTAGCGATTGCTAAGGCGCACCGTTCGCTGCACGGTGTAGTCGATCGTCAAGGTCGAATCCATCTAATCGATAGTTATCTTCTCATCGAAAGATCGGGACACCCCATTGTTCTATCAAGTGGTATCAGAGCTCAAGTTGCTCGGTGAGAAATTTCCTGTTTTTCCGTAGTAGTAGATTACATCTTTTTCCTATCATCCACAATCAGCCAAAAATAAAAAAAAATAGGGTTAGTTCATCCATTGTCCCAAAACCAATCTGAGCCGTGCAATTTTCAATCTAGTACTTACATTGTTGAATTTCTGCTGCATAGATCGTGTCAAGTTGCTGGTCTAGATTGGTTCGTTGCATAATTTTACTACTAGATCATACCCTCCTTGTTGCTCGTTTGATTCGGTGTACTATTCACGCGTACTGTTTACGCACGTGAACAGTATCTCCTCCCCCACCCTTCTCTCATAATAGATTGGATCTTGCAAAGAGTTTGGAAAGAAAAAGAAAGAAAGGGAAGTTGAGATTTACTTAGGTTTCAAGTTGATTGCCCAATAGTGTTTGGTTTCTATCTCATATCTTTTTGTCAGGGACTTGGCCAACCCAAGGGGGCTTCCCCACGACCTTAATAAGGGTCCTGGACATCCACTCCACGTTGGGTTTGACCAGAAATCAAAGTTGGTTCGGATTCAAAGTTCAAACCGAATTCAATGCCAATTCGGATTCGAAAAGTTCAAAGTGCCCAGAAAAATCTGAAAAAATTCTGTAAAATCAAGGATATTCTCAGGGAGACTACCATAAAAATTTCAGCTGATTTGGCCAAGCCGTTTGGGAGATATCACAAAAAAACGAACTAGGCAGACTTGTGGCAGGAAGCTAAAACTTCGTCTTTTGATAATTTTTGCTCTGTTTGGAATTTTTCTGAGGTTCAAAAAAATTACAAGAAAATTACAAAAAGAATAAGAAGCCACATAGAAGGCCACTGATATAAATAAAAAATCTCAGAAGAATTCTTGCATTGCATTGCTTCTTTAGCTTGTGATCTTTTGCCTCTATTGTTTCAGTATCTAGGCTTAGTTAAATTTTGCTCGTTCTAGTCTAAGTCCAGCAACTAGGACTAGTATTTTTGAGCATATATTCAACTTTGTATTGCTACTTGGATCACTTGCTATTTCTTTGCTACTCACAAAAGCCTTCCAAGCTCCACTACTCTATACCGTGCAGATTTTCGATCACTTGGTAATCGCTTGTTCCATACTTTGGAGGTACTTGACACCGTCGGTTGCCGGTCACCTCCTTGCTGCAGGGTAAGAACTTGTAAGAATTGTGATTAGCTTGAGCGTTGAGCGATTGTCACCACATCCTAGTAGCTAGTAGGGACATTACACTTGTGTTTTTCGTGTCTTTTTGCTACTAACCATGACAGGTTCACGCATGAACAGCGGGGATGATCTTTCTCCTCGCACCCGGAAGTTGAGAGATGACTTCCAAGGTGTTGTGTCCAAACATGTTGGGGACATCGACACACGCTATGCCGGTGCTATGGACCGGATGGACGGGATAGAGGCAAGCGTCAAGGAGCTGAACGCTAAGATTGAAGTTATCCTCACCCGTTTGGATGGCACTTCGGGCACTCCACCACCTCTACATCAGCCACCACCTCGACATCAGCTACCACCACCACTTCGCGTACCCGCTCCTGTGCTCCAAGCTACACAACAGCGAGCACGTCGTGTCCCCGACTTTGCTCCACAAGCTTCCGGTGCTTCGGTGTACCCTCATAATGCTACCACAGCCACGGGTGAGGAAGAGGAAGCTAACTTTGATGAGTATCATGGAGGGTCTGAGGACGAGGACGCCGTCACCACCAACAATGATCGACTACATCGACGGCTGCGACAAAACCGACATGGTATGCACCCACGTCGGGAGGTACGTGATAATGATGATGTTGCTAAATTAAAACTGAAAATTCGAGGGTAGATATAATCCTGATGCATATCTTACTTGGGAATTAGAAGTTGGACAACGCTTTGCATGCTTGAATTATCCCGAGGATAAACGTGTTAGGGCTGCTGTTTGTGAGTTTACCGGTTTCGCTTCTATTTGGTGGGCTGAACATTGTAGGATGTATCATGAAAATATACCAACTACTTGGGCTGCCTTGAAAGATGCTGTGCGTACCCGATTTGTTCCTCCTTATTATCAACGTGAATTGCTTAATAAACTTCAGCGTTTGAGACAAGGTAATAATTCTGTGGAGGAATACTATCAAGAATTACAAACTGGTTTGATTAGATGTGCTATTGTTGAGGATAATGAGGCTATGCTTGCTAGGTTTATGGGTGGTTTAAACAAAGAAATTCAGACCATACTTGAGTATAAGGAATATAATACTATCACTCTCCATCTTGCTTGCAAAGCTGAACGTGAAGTGCAGGATCGACAGCCGAAGACAAGATCTAACTTTTCTGCAGGGCGTACAACTTCGTGGACACCTCACACACCCGCTGGCCCGTCCACACGTACCGCTGCCCCGGCCACTTCAAATGCTAAATCATGTTCGTCTACAACACGAACAGCACCGCAAGCACCTACACTAGCAAAGTCTTCCTCCACTGCCCCGGCGAAGAGTTCTTCTTCCATGGCGTCGACCGGGAAGACCAAGGATACACAATGCCATCGCTGCCACGGCTATGGTCACATGCAAAGAGATTGCCCCACAAAGCGTGTGATGATTATACGAGAAGATGGGGAATATGATTCCGCAAGTGACTATGATGAAGATACATTGGCTCTCATCGCTGCACAAGAACAAAATGATGACGAATCTGATCAAGATGTACAATATATGGGCGCCGAGGATGCAGATCAGTATGTGAGCTTGATTGCACAAAGAGTTTTGAGTGTGCAAATGAGCCGTGCCGAGCAAAATCAGCGACACAACTTGTTTCAAACAAAAGGTGTTGTGAAGGAGCGTGCTGTTCGGATTATAATTGATGGAGGGAGCTGCAATAACTTGGCAAGTTCAGAGATGGTTGAGAAGCTTTCACTCACCACACGTCCACACCCTCATCCCTACTACATCCAATGGTTCAACAACACCGGCAAGCTTAAGGTAACAAGAACGGTACGAGTGCATTTTACTATTGCCGCCTATGCTGATTTTATTGATTGTGATGTGGCACCTATGCAAGCATGCTCAATGTTACTTGGTAGACCATGCCCTAGGCTTAGCTAGGGTTTTGCTAAAGTTTAGAATCAGCCACCGTGTTGCTATTCGTCGTGTTCTTCGTTTGTTTCGTCCGACCAGATCAAGACCGATTGTGAACCCCACCATATAATATATCGTACTTCATCTATATTCGCAATTTCAGATTGCTATTTCTCAATTCTTGCTTCTTCGTCGATTGCATGCAGGGATTAAGAACCACGTGTTCAGGTTGACCGTGCTACCGGCATCGTCAATAACCTCTCGGAGTTGGTCTAGCGATTGCTAAGGCGCACCGTTCGCTGCACGGTGTAGTCGGATCGTCAAGGTCGAATCCATCTAATCGATAGTTATCTTCTCATCGAAAGATCGGGACACCCCATTGTTCTATCACCCGGACCCTCCAAACTGTTGGTCCCGAACCATCTGACCAAACCATCCAACCCGACCGTCTCGGACCCTCCAAACTGTTGGTACCGAACCGTTCGACCAAACCGTCCAACCCGACCGTCCCGAAACATCCAAACTGTCCGTCCGGAAGAAGGTCCTGATCTCCTCCAGCTGTCCCGAACCGTCCGACCAAACTGCCCAACCCGACCGTCCCGGACCTTCCAAACGGTCCGTCCGGAAGAAGGTCCGGTTCTCCTCTACTTCTCCCGAACCATCCGACCAAACCGTCCAACCCGACCGTCTCGGACCCTCCAAACTATTGGTCCCGAACCATCCGACCAAACCGTCCAACCCGACCGTCCCGGGCCCTCCAAACTGTTGGTACCGAACCATCCGACCAAACCGTCCAACCCGACCGTCCCGGAACATCCAAACGGTCCATCCGGAAGAAGGTCCGGATCTCCTCTAGTTGCCCTGAACCATCCAACCAAACCGCCCAACCTGACCATCTCAGACCCTCCAAACTGTTGGTCCCAAACCATTCGACCAAACCGTCCAACCCGACCGTCCCGGGCCCTCCAAACTGTTGGTACCGAACCATCCGACCAAACCGTCCAACCCGACCGTCTCGGACCCTCCGAACTGTTGGTCCCGAACCATCCGACCAAACCGTCCAACCCGACCGTCCCGAACGTTCCAAATGGTCCGTCCGGGAGAAGTTCCGGCTCTCCACTAGTTCTCCCAAACCATCCGACCAAACCGTCCAACCCGATCGTCCCGGAACTACCGAACGGTCCGTTCGGAAGAAGGTCCGGATCTCCTCTACTTGTCCTGAACCATCCGACCAAACCGTCCAACCCGACCGTCCCGAAAATTCCAAACGGTCCGTCCGGAAGCACGTCCTGATCTCCTCTAGTTGTCCCGAACCATCCGACCAAACCGTCCAACCCGACCGCCCCGGACCTTCCAAACGGTCCGTCCGGAAGAAGGTCCGGATCTCCTCTAGTTGTCCCGAACCATCCGACAAAACCGTCCAATCCGACCACCCCAGACACTCCGAACTGTTGGTCCCGAACCATCCGACCAAACCATGCAACCCGACCGTCTCGGACCCTCCAAACTGTTGGTACCGAACCGTCCGACCAAACTGTCCAACCCGACCGTCCCGAAACTTCCAAACGGTCCGTTCGGAAGAAGGAACTGATCTCCTCTAGTTGTCCCGAACCGTCCGACCAAACTGTCCAACCCGACCGTCCCGGACCTTCCAAACGGTCCGTCCGGAAGAAGGTCCGGTTCTCCTCTAGTTCTCCCGAACCATCCGACCAAACCGTCCAACCCGACCGTCTCGGACCCTCCAAACTGTTGGTCCCGAACCATCAGACCAAACCGTCCAACCCGACCGTGCCGGGCCCTCCAAACTGTTGGTACCGAACCATCCGACCATATCGTCCAGCCCGACCGTCCCGGACTTTCCAAACGGTCCATCCGGAAGAAGTTCCGGGTCTCCTCTAGATCTCCCGCTCCATCCGACCAAACCGTCCAACCCGATCGTCTCGGAACTGTCAAACGGTCCGTCCGGAAGAAGGTCCGGATCTCCTCTAGTTGTCCCGAACCATCCGACCAAACCGACCAACCCGACCACCCCGGACCCTCCAAACTGTTGGTCCTGAACCATCCAACCAAACCATCCAACCCGACCGTCTCGGACCCTCCAAACTGTTGGTCCCGAACCATCCGACTAAACCATCCAGCCAGACCATCTTGGGCCCCCCAAACTGTTGGTCCCGAACCATCCGACCAAACCGTCCAACCCGACCGTCCCGGACCTTCGAAACGGTCTGTCCGGAAGATGGCCGGCTTTCCTCTAGTTCTCCCGAACCATCCGACCAAACCATCGAACCTGACCGTCCCGGACCCTCCAAAATGTAGGTCCCGAACCTTCCGACCAAACCATCCAACCCGACCGTCCCGGACCCTCCGAACTGTTGGTCCCGAATCATCCGACCAAGTCATGCAACCTGACCGTCTCGGACCCTCCAAACTGTTGGTCCCGAACCATACGACCAAATCGTCCAACCCGACCGTCTCGGACGCTCCAAACTATTGGTCCCAAACCATCCGACCAAACCCGACCGTCCCGGAACATACAAACGGTCCGTCCAGAAGAAGGTCTGGATCTCCTCTAGTTGTCCCGAAGCATCCGACCAAACCGTCCAACCCGATCGTCTCGGAACATCCAAACGGTGCGTCCGGAAGAAGGTCCGGATCTCCTCTAGTTGTCCCGAAGCATCCGATCAAACCGTCCAACCTGACCGTCCGTAAACATCCAAATGGTCCGTCCGGAAGAAGGTCCTGATCTCCCCTAGTTGTCCCGAACCATCTGACCAAACCGTCCAACCCGACCGCCCCGGACCTTCCAAACGGTCCGTCCGGAAGAACGTCCGGTTCTCCTCTAGTTCTCCCGAAGCATCCGAACAAACCGTCCAACCCGACCATCTCGGACCCTCCAAACTGTTAGTCCCGAACCATCCGACCAAACCGTCCAACCCGACCATCCGGGAACCTCCAAACGGTCCGTCCGGAAGAAAGTCCGGATATGCTGTAGTGGTCCCGAACCATCCGACCAAGCCGCCCAACCCGCCTGTCCGGAAGTTCTAGATCTCCTCTAATTGTCCCAAACCATCCGACCTAACCGTCCAACCCGACCGTCTCGGACCCTCCAAACTGTTTGTCCCGAACCATCCGACCAAACCGTCCAACAAGACCGTCCCGGGCCAGCCAAACTGTTGGTCCCGAACCATCCGACCAAATCGTGCAACCCGACCGTCCCGGACCTTCGAAACGGTCCGTCCGGAAGAAGGTCCGGCTTTCCTCTAGTTCTCCCGAACCATCCGACCAAACCATCCAACCAGACCGTCCCGGACCCTCCAAACTGTTGGTCCCGGACCATCCGACCAAACCGTCCAGCCCGACCGTCTCGGATCCTGCAAACTGTTGGTCCCGAACCATCCGACCAAACCGTCCAACCCGACCGTCCCGGACCATCGAAACGGTCCGTCCGGAAGATGGTCCGGCTTTCCTCTAGTTCTCCCGAACCATCCGACCAAACCATCCAACCAGACCGTCCCGGACCCTCCAAACTGTTGGTCCCGAACCATCCGACCAAACCGTCCAACCCGACCATCTCGGACCCTCGAAACTGTAGGTCCCGAACCATCCGACCAAACCGTCCAACCCGACCGTCTCGGACCCTCCAAACTGTTGGCCCCGAACCATCCGACCAAACCGTCCAACCAGACCGTCCCGGGCCCTCCAAACTGTTGGTCCCGAACCATCCGACCAAACCGTCCAACCCGACCATCTCGGACCCTCGAAACTGTAGGTCCCGAACCATCCGACCAAACCGTCCAACCCGACCGTCCCGGACCCTCCGAACTGTTGGTCCCGAATCATCCGACCAAATCATGAAACCCGACCGTCTCGGACACTCCAAACTGTTGGTCCCGAACCATCCGACCAAATCATCCCACCCGACCGTCTCGGACGCTCCAAACTGTTGGTCCGAACCATCCGACCAAACCCGACCGTCCCGTAACATACAAACGGTCCGTCCGGAAGAAGATCCGAATCTCCTCTAGTTGTCCCCGACCATCCGACCAAACCGTCCAACCCGATCGTCCTGGAACTTCCAAACGGTCGTCCGAAGAAGGTCCGGTTCTCCTCTAGTTCTCCCGAACCATCCGACCAAACCGCCCAACCCGACCATCTCGGACCCTCCAAACTGTTAGTCCCAAACCATCCGACCAAACCGTCCAACCCGACCATCCCGGAACTTCCAAACGGTCCGTCCGGAAGAAAGTCCAGATATCCTCTAGTTGTCCCAAACCATCCGACCAGACCGTCCAACCCGCCTGTCCTGGAACTTCCCAATGGTCCGTCCAGAAGTTCTAGATCACCTCTAATTGTCCGAAACCATCCGACCGAACCGTCCAACCCGACCGTCTCGGACCCTCCAAACTGTTGGCCCCGAACCATCCGACCAAACCTTCCAACCAGACCGTCCCGGGCCCTCCAAACTGTTGGTCCCGAACCATCCGACCAAACCGTACAACCCGACCGTCCCGGACCTTCGAAACCGTCCGTCCGGAAGATGGTCCGGCTTTCCTCTAGTTCTCCTGAACCATCCGACCAAACCATCCAACCCGACCGTCCCGGACCGTCCAAACTGTTGGTCCCGAACCATCCGACCAAACCGTCCAGCCCGACCATCTCGGACCCTCCAAACTGTTGGTCCCGAACCATCCGACCAAACCGTCCAACCCGACCGTCCCGGACCCTCCAAACTGTTGGTCCCGAATCATCCGACCAAATCATGCAACCCAACCGTCTCGGACCCTCCAAACTGTTGGTCCCGAACCATTCGACCAAATCATCCCACCCGACCGTCTCGGACGTTCCAAACTGTTGGTCCCCGAACCATCCGACCAAACCCGACCGTCCCAGAACATACAAACGGTCCGTCCGGAAGAAGGTCCTGATCTCCTCTAGTTGTCCCGAACCATCCGACCAAACCATCCAACCCGACCGCCCCGGACCTTCCAAACGGTCCGTCCGGAAGAAGGTCCGGTTCTCCTCTAGTTCTCCCGATCCATCCGACCAAACCGTCCAAACCGACCATCCGGGAACCTCCAAACGGTCCGTCCGGAAGAAAGTCCGGATATGCTGCAGTGGTCCTGAACCATCTGACCAAGCCGTCCAACCCGCCTGTCCGGAAGTTCTAGATCTCCTCTAATTGTCCCAAACCATCCGACCTAACCGTCCAACCCGACTGTCTCGGACCCTCCAAACTGTTGGTCCTAAACCATCGGACCAAACGTCCAAGAAGACCGTCCCGGGCCCGCCAAACTGTTGGTCCCGAACCATCCGACCAAACCGTGCAACCCGACCGTCCCGGACATTCGAAACGGTCCGTCCGGAAGAAGGTCCGGCTTTCCTCTAGTTCTCCCGAACCATCCAACCAAACCATCCAACCCGACCGTCCCGGACCCTCCAAACTGTTGGTCCCGGACCATCCGACCAAACCGTCCAACCCGACCGTCTCGGGCCCTCCAAACTGTTGGTCCCGAACCATCCGACCAAACCGTCCAACCCGACCGTCCCGGACCTTCGAAACGGTCCGTCCGGAAGATGGTCCGGCTTTCCTCTAGTTCACCCGAACCATCCGACCAAACCATCCTACCAGACCGTCCCGGACCCCCCAAACTGTTGGTCCCGAACCATCCGACCAAACCGTCCAACCCGATCATCTCGGACCCTCGAAACTGTAGGTCCCAAACCATCCGACCAAACCGTCCAACCCGACCGTCCCGGACCCTCCAAACTGTTGGTCCCGAATCATCCGACCAAATCATGAAACCCGACCGTCTCAGACCCTCCACACTGTTGGTCCCGAACCATTCGACCAAATCATCCCACTCGACCGACTCGGACGCTCCAAACTGTTGGTCCCGAACCATCCGACCAAACCCGACCGTCCCGGAACATACAAACGGTCCGTCTAGAAGAAGGTCCGGATCTCCTCTAGTTGTCCCCAACCATCCGACTAAACCGTCCAACCCGATCGTCCCGGAACTTCCAAACGGTCCGTCCGGAAGAAGGTCTGGATCTCCTCTAGTTCTCCCGAACCATCCGACAAAACCGTCCAATCCGACCACCCCGGACACTCCGAACTCTTGGTCCCGAACCATCCGACCAAACCATGCAACCCGACCGTCTCGGACCCTCCAAACTGTTGGGACCGAACCGTCTGACCAAACTGTCCAACCCGACCGTCCTGAAACTTCCAAACGGTCCGTCCGGAAGAAGGAACTGATCTCCTCTAGTTGTCCCGAACCGTCCGACCAAACTGTCCAACCCGACCGTCCCGGACCTTCCAAACGGTCCGGCCGGAAGAAGGTCCGGTTCTCCTCTAGTTCTCCTGAACCATCCGACCAAACCGACCAACCCGACCGTCTCGGACCCTCCAAACTGTTGGACCCGAACCATCAGACCAAACCATCCAACCCGACAGTCCCAGGCCCTCCAAACTGTTGGTACCAAACCATCCGACCAAACCGTCCAGCTCGACCGTCCCGGACTTTCCAAACGGTCCATCCGGAAGAAGTTCCGCCTCTCCTCTAGTTCTCCCGCTCCATCCCACCAAACCGTCCAACCCGATCGTCTCGGAACTTCCAAACGGTCCGTCCGGAAGAAGGTACGGTTCTCCTCTAGTTCTCCCAAACCATCCGACCACACCATCCAACCCGACCGTCTCGGACCCTCCAAACTGTAGGTCCCGAACCATCCGACCAAACCGTCCAACCCAACCGTCCCGGACCCTCTAAACTGTTGGTCCCGAATCATCCGACCAAATCATGCAACCCGACCGTCTGGGACCCTCCAAACTGTTGGTCCCGAACCATACGACCAAATCGTCCAACCCGACCGTCTCGGACGCTCCAAACTATTGGTCCCAAACCATCCGACCAAACCCGACCGTCCCGGAACATGCAAACAGTCCGTCTGGAAGAAGGTCCAGATCTCCTCTAGTCGTCCCGAACCATCCGACCAAACCGTCCTACCCGATCGTCTCGGAACTTCCAAACGGTGCGTCCGGAAGAAGGTCCGGATCTCCTCTAGTTGTCCCGAAGCATCCGACCAAACCGTCCAACCCGACCGTCCCGAAACTTCCAAACCGTCCATCCGGAAGAAGGTCCTGATCTCCTCTTGTTGTCCCGAACCATCCGACCAACCCGACCGTCTCGGACCCTCCAAACTGTTGGTCCCAAACCATCCGACCAAACCGTCCAACAAGACCGTCCCGGCCCCGCCAAACTGTTGGTCCCGAACCATCCGACCAAACCGTGCAACCCGACCGTCCCGGACCTTCGAACCGGTCCGTCCGGAAGAAGGTCCGGCTTTCCTCTAGTTCTCCCGAACCATCCAACCAAACCATCCAACCCGACCGTCCCGGACGCTCCAAACTGTTGGTCCCGGACCATCCGACCAAACCGTCCAACCCGACCGTCTCGGGCCCTCCAAACTGTTGGTCCCGAACCATCCGACCAAACCGTCCAACCCGACCGTCCCGGACCTTCGAAACGGTCCGTCCGAAAGATGGTCCGGCTTTCCTCTAGTTCACCCGAACCATCCGACCAAACCATCCAACCAGACCGTCCCGGACCCCCCAAACTGTTGGTCCCGAACCATCCGACCAAACCGTCCAACCCGATCATCTCGGACCCTCGAAACTGTAGGTCCCGAACCATCCGACCAAACCGTCCAATCCGACCGTCCCGGACCCTCCAAACTGTTGGTCCCGGAGCATCCGACCAAATTATGAAACCCGACCGTCTCAGACCCTCCAAACTGTTGGTCCCGAACCATTCGACCAAATCATCCCACTCGACCGTCTCGGACGCTCCAAACTGTTGGTCCCGAACCATCCGACCAAACCCGACCGTCCCGGAACATACAAACGGTCCGTCCGGAAGAAGGTCCGGATCTCCTCTAGTTGTCCCCAACCATCCGACCAAACCGTCCAACCCGATCGTCCCGGAACTTCCAAACGGTCCGTCCGGAAGAAGGTCCGGATCTCCTCTAGTTCTCCCGAACCATCCGACAAAACCGTCCAATCCGACCACCCCGGACACTCCGAACTGTTGGTCCCGAACCATCCGACCAAACCATGCAACCCGACCGTCTCGGACCCTCCAAACTGTTGGGACCGAACCGTCCGACCAAACTGTCCAACCCGACCGTCCCGAAACTTCCAAACGGTCCGTCCGGAAGAAGGAACTGATCTCCTCTAGTTGTCCCGAACCGTCCGACCAAACTGTCCAACCCGACCATCCCGGACCTTCCAAACGGTCCGTCCGGAAGAAGGTCCGGTTCTCCTCTAGTTCTCCTGAACCATCCGACCAAACCGTCCAACCCGACCGTCTCGGACCCTCCAAACTGTTGGTCCCGAACCATCAGACCAAACCGTCCAACCCGACCGTCCCGGGCCCTCCAAACTGTTGGTACCGAACCATCCGACCAAACCGTCCAGCCCGACCGTCTCGGACTTTCCAAACGGTCCATCCGGAAGAAGTTCCGGCTCTCCTCTAGTTCTCCCGCTCCATCCCACCAAACCGTCCAACCCGACCGTCTCGGAACTTTCAAACGGTCCGTCCGGAAGAAGTTACGGTTCTCCTCTAGTTCTCCCAAACCATCCGACCACACCATCCAACCCGACCGTCCCGGACCCTCCAAACTGTAGGTCCCGAACCATCCGACCAAACCATCCAACCCGACCGTCCCGGACCCTCCAAACTGTTGGTCCCGAATCATCCGACCAAATCATGCAACCCGACCGTCTCGGACCCTCCCAACTGTTGGTCCCGAACCATACGACGAAATCGTCCAACCCGACCGTCTCGGACGCTCCAAACTATTGGTCCCAAACCATCCGACCAAACCCGACCGTCCCGGAACATGCAAACAGTCCGTCTGGAAGAAGGTCCAGATCTCCTCTAGTCGTCCCGAACCATCCGACCAAACCGTCCTACCCGATCGTCTCGGAACTTCCAAACGGTGCGTCCGGAAGAAGGTCCGGATCTTCTCTAGTTGTCCCGAAGCATCCGACCAAACCGTCCAACCCGACCGTCCCGAAACTTCCAAACCGTCCATCCGGAAGAAGGTCCTGATCTCCTCTTGTTGTCCCGAACCATCCGACCAACCCGACCGTCTCGGACCCTCCAAACTGTTGGTCCCAAACCATCCGACCAAACCGTCCAACAAGACCGTCCCGGCCCCGCCAAACTGTTGGTCCCGAACCATCCGACCAAACCGTGCAACCCGACCGTCCCGGACCTTCGAACCGGTCCGTCCGGAAGAAGGTCCGGCTTTCCTCTAGTTCTCCCGAACCATCCAACCAAACCATCCAACCCGACCGTCCCGGACGCTCCAAACTGTTGGTCCCGGACCATCCGACCAAACCGTCCAACCCGACCGTCTCGGTCCCTCCAAACTGTTGGTCCCGAACCATCCGACCAAACCGTCCAACCCGACCGTCCCGGACATTCGAAACGGTCCGTCCGAAAGATGGTCCGGCTTTCCTCTAGTTCACCCGAACCATCCGACCAAACCATCCAACCAGACCGTCCTGGACCCCCCAAACTGTTGGTCCCGAACCATCCGACCAAACCGTCCAACCCGATCATCTCGGACCCTCGAAACTGTAGGTCCCGAACCATCCGACCAAACCGTCCAACCCGACCGTCCCGGACCCTCCAAACTGTTGGTCCCGAATCATCCGACCAAATTATGAAACCCGACCGCCTCAGACCCTCCAAACTGTTGGTCCCGAACCATTCGACCAAATCATCCCACTCGACCGTCTCGGACGCTCCAAACTGTTGGTCCCGAACCATCCGACCAAACCCGACCGTCCCGGAACATACAAACGGTCCGTCCGGAAGAAGGTCCGGATCTCCTCTAGTTGTCCCCAACCATCCGACCAAACCGTCCAACCCGATCGTCCCGGAATTTCCAAACGGTCCGTCCGGAAGAAGGTCCGGATCTCCTCTAGTTCTCCCGAACCATCCGAAAAAACCGTCCAATCCGACCACCCCGGACACTCCGAACTGTTGGTCCCGAACCATCCGACCAAACCATGCAACCCGACCGTCTCGGACCCTCCAAACTGTTGGGACCGAACCGTCCGACCAAACTGTCCAACCCGACCGTCCCGAAACTTCCAAACGGTCCGTCCGGAAGAAGGAACTGATCTCCTCTAGTTGTCCCGAACCGTCCGACCAAACTGTCCAACCCGACCATCCCGGACCTTCCAAACGGTCCGTCCGGAAGAAGGTCCGGTTCTCCTCTAGTTCTCCTGAACCATCCGACCAAACCGTCCAACCCGACCGTCTCGGACCCTCCAAACTGTTGGTCCCGAACCATCAGACCAAACCGTCCAACCCGACCGTCCCGGGCCCTCCAAACTGTTGGTACCGAACCATCCGACCAAACCGTCCAGCCCGACCGTCCCGGACTTTCCAAACGGTCCATCCGGAAGAAGTTCCGGCTCTCCTCTAGTTCTCCCGCTCCATCCCACCAAACCGTCCAACCCGACCGTCTCGGAACTTCCAAACGGTCCGTCCGGAAGAAGTTACGGTTCTCCTCTAGTTCTCCCAAACCATCCGACCACACCATCCAACCCGACCGTCCCGGACCCTCCAAACTGTAGGTCCCGAACCATCCGACCAAACCGTCCAACCCAACCGTCCCGGACCCTCCAAACTGTTGGTCCCGAATCATCCGACCAAATCATGCAACCCGACCGTCTCGGACCCTCCGAACTGTTGGTCCCGAACCATACGACCAAATCGTCCAACCCGACCGTCTCGGACGCTCCAAACTATTGGTCCCAAACCATCCGACCAAACCCGACCGTCCCGGAACATGCAAACAGTCCGTCTGGAAGAAGGTCCAGATCTCCTCTAGTCGTCCCGAACCATCCGACCAAACCGTCCTACCCGATCGTCTCGGAACTTCCAAACGGTGCGTCCGGAAGAAGGTCCGGATCTCCTCTAGTTGTCCCGAAGCATCCGACCAAACCGTCCAACCCGACCGTCCCTGAAACATCCAAACCGTCCATCCAGAAGAAGGTCCTGATCTCCTCTTGTTGTCCCGAACCATCCGACCAACCCGACCGTCTCGGACCCTCCAAACTGTTGGTCCCAAACCATCCGACCAAACCGTCCAACAAGACCGTCCCGGCCCCGCCAAACTGTTGGTCCCGAACCATCCGACCAAACCGTGCAACCCGACCGTCCCGGACCTTCGAACCGGTCCGTCCGGAAGAAGGTCCGGCTTTCCTCTAGTTCTCCCGAACCATCCAACCAAACCATCCAACCCGACCGTCCCGGACGCTCCAAACTGTTGGTCCCGGACCATCCGACCAAACCGTCCAACCCGACCGTCTCGGGCCCTCCAAACTGTTGGTCCCGAACCATCCGACCAAACCGTCCAACCCGACCGTCCCGGACCTTCGAAACGGTCCGTCCGAAAGATGGTCCGGCTTTCCTCTAGTTCACCCGAACCATCCGACCAAACCATCCAACCAGACCGTCCCGGACCCCCCAAACTGTTGGTCCCGAACCATCCGACCAAACCGTCCAACCCGATCATCTCGGACCCTCGAAACTGTAGGTCCCGAACCATCCGACCAAACCGTCCAATCCGACCGTCCCGGACCCTCCAAACTGTTGGTCCCGGAGCATCCGACCAAATTATGAAACCCGACCGTCTCAGACCCTCCAAACTGCTGGTCCCGAACCATTCGACCAAATCATCCCACTCGACCGTCTCGGACGCTCCAAACTGTTGGTCCCGAACCATCCGACCAAACCCGACCGTCCCGGAACATACAAACGGTCCGTCCGGAAGAAGGTCCGGATCTCCTCTAGTTGTCCCCAACCATCCGACCAAACCGTCCAACCCGATCGTCCCGGAACTTCCAAACGGTCCGTCCGGAAGAAGGTCCGGATCTCCTCTAGTTCTCCCGAACCATCCGACAAAACCGTCCAATCCGACCACCCCGGACACTCCGAACTGTTGGTCCCGAACCATCCGACCAAACCATGCAACCCGACCGTCTCGGACCCTCCAAACTGTTGGGACCGAACCGTCCGACCAAACTGTCCAACCCGACCGTCCCGAAACTTCCAAACGGTCCGTCCGGAAGAAGGAACTGATCTCCTCTAGTTGTCCCGAACCGTCCGACCAAACTGTCCAACCCGACCATCCCGGACCTTCCAAACGGTCCGTCCGGAAGAAGGTCCGGTTCTCCTCTAGTTCTCCTGAACCATCCGACCAAACCGTCCAACCCGACCGTCTCGGACCCTCCAAACTGTTGGTCCCGAACCATCAGACCAAACCGTCCAACCCGACCGTCCCGGGCCCTCCAAACTGTTGGTACCGAACCATCCGACCAAACCGTCCAGCCCGACCGTCTCGGACTTTCCAAACGGTCCATCCGGAAGAAGTTCCGGCTCTCCTCTAGTTCTCCCGCTCCATCCCACCAAACCGTCCAACCCGACCGTCTCGGAACTTTCAAACGGTCCGTCCGGAAGAAGTTACGGTTCTCCTCTAGTTCTCCCAAACCATCCGACCACACCATCCAACCCGACCGTCCCGGACCCTCCAAACTGTAGGTCCCGAACCATCCGACCAAACCATCCAACCCGACCGTCCCGGACCCTCCAAACTGTTGGTCCCGAATCATCCGACCAAATCATGCAACCCGACCGTCTCGGACCCTCCCAACTGTTGGTCCCGAACCATACGACGAAATCGTCCAACCCGACCGTCTCGGACGCTCCAAACTATTGGTCCCAAACCATCCGACCAAACCCGACCGTCCCGGAACATGCAAACAGTCCGTCTGGAAGAAGGTCCAGATCTCCTCTAGTCGTCCCGAACCATCCGACCAAACCGTCCTACCCGATCGTCTCGGAACTTCCAAACGGTGCGTCCGGAAGAAGGTCCGGATCTTCTCTAGTTGTCCCGAAGCATCCGACCAAACCGTCCAACCCGACCGTCCCGAAACTTCCAAACCGTCCATCCAGAAGAAGGTCCTGATCTCCTCTTGTTGTCCCGAACCATCCGACCAACCCGACCGTCTCGGACCCTCCAAACTGTTGGTCCCAAACCATCCGACCAAACCGTCCAACAAGACCGTCCCGGCCCCGCCAAACTGTTGGTCCCGAACCATCCGACCAAACCGTGCAACCCGACCGTCCCGGACCTTCGAACCGGTCCGTCCGGAAGAAGGTCCGGCTTTCCTCTAGTTCTCCCGAACCATCCAACCAAACCATCCAACCCGACCGTCCCGGACGCTCCAAACTGTTGGTCCCGGACCATCCGACCAAACCGTCCAACCCGACCGTCTCGGTCCCTCCAAACTGTTGGTCCCGAACCATCCGACCAAACCGTCCAACCCGACCGTCCCGGACATTCGAAACGGTCCGTCCGAAAGATGGTCCGGCTTTCCTCTAGTTCACCCGAACCATCCGACCAAACCATCCAACCAGACCGTCCTGGACCCCCCAAACTGTTGGTCCCGAACCATCCGACCAAACCGTCCAACCCGATCATCTCGGACCCTCGAAACTGTAGGTCCCGAACCATCCGACCAAACCGTCCAACCCGACCGTCCCGGACCCTCCAAACTGTTGGTCCCGAATCATCCGACCAAATTATGAAACCCGACCGCCTCAGACCCTCCAAACTGTTGGTCCCGAACCATTCGACCAAATCATCCCACTCGACCGTCTCGGACGCTCCAAACTGTTGGTCCCGAACCATCCGACCAAACCCGACCGTCCCGGAACATACAAACGGTCCGTCCGGAAGAAGGTCCGGATCTCCTCTAGTTGTCCCCAACCATCCGACCAAACCGTCCAACCCGATCGTCCCGGAATTTCCAAACGGTCCGTCCGGAAGAAGGTCCGGATCTCCTCTAGTTCTCCCGAACCATCCGATAAAAACCGTCCAATCCGACCACCCCGGACACTCCGAACTGTTGGTCCCGAACCATCCGACCAAACCATGCAACCCGACCGTCTCGGACCCTCCAAACTGTTGGGACCGAACCGTCCGACCAAACTGTCCAACCCGACCGTCCCGAAACTTCCAAACGGTCCGTCCGGAAGAAGGAACTGATCTCCTCTAGTTGTCCCGAACCGTCCGACCAAACTGTCCAACCCGACCATCCCGGACCTTCCAAACGGTCCGTCCGGAAGAAGGTCCGGTTCTCCTCTAGTTCTCCTGAACCATCCGACCAAACCGTCCAACCCGACCGTCTCGGACCCTCCAAACTGTTGGTCCCGAACCATCAGACCAAACCGTCCAACCCGACCGTCCCGGGCCCTCCAAACTGTTGGTACCGAACCATCCGACCAAACCGTCCAGCCCGACCGTCCCGGACTTTCCAAACGGTCCATCCGGAAGAAGTTCCGGCTCTCCTCTAGTTCTCCCGCTCCATCCCACCAAACCGTCCAACCCGACCGTCTCGGAACTTCCAAACGGTCCGTCCGGAAGAAGTTACGGTTCTCCTCTAGTTCTCCCAAACCATCCGACCACACCATCCAACCCGACCGTCCCGGACCCTCCAAACTGTAGGTCCCGAACCATCCGACCAAACCGTCCAACCCAACCGTCCCGGACCCTCCAAACTGTTGGTCCCGAATCATCCGACCAAATCATGCAACCCGACCGTCTCGGACCCTCCGAACTGTTGGTCCCGAACCATACGACCAAATCGTCCAACCCGACCGTCTCGGACGCTCCAAACTATTGGTCCCAAACCATCCGACCAAACCCGACCGTCCCGGAACATGCAAACAGTCCGTCTGGAAGAAGGTCCAGATCTCCTCTAGTCGTCCCGAACCATCCGACCAAACCGTCCTACCCGATCGTCTCGGAACTTCCAAACGGTGCGTCCGGAAGAAGGTCCGGATCTCCTCTAGTTGTCCCGAAGCATCCGACCAAACCGTCCAACCCGACCGTCCTGAAACATCCAAACCGTCCATCCAGAAGAAGGTCCTGATCTCCTCTTGTTGTCCCGAACCATCCGACCAACCCGACCGTCTCGGACCCTCCAAACTGTTGGTCCCAAACCATCCGACCAAACCGTCCAACAAGACCGTCCCGGCCCCGCCAAACTGTTGGTCCCGAACCATCCGACCAAACCGTGCAACCCGACCGTCCCGGACCTTCGAACCGGTCCGTCCGGAAGAAGGTCCGGCTTTCCTCTAGTTCTCCCGAACCATCCAACCAAACCATCCAACCCGACCGTCCCGGACGCTCCAAACTGTTGGTCCCGGACCATCCGACCAAACCGTCCAACCCGACCGTCTCGGGCCCTCCAAACTGTTGGTCCCGAACCATCCGACCAAACCGTCCAACCCGACCGTCCCGGACCTTCGAAACGGTCCGTCCGAAAGATGGTCCGGCTTTCCTCTAGTTCACCCGAACCATCCGACCAAACCATCCAACCAGACCGTCCCGGACCCCCCAAACTGTTGGTCCCGAACCATCCGACCAAACCGTCCAACCCGATCATCTCGGACCCTCGAAACTGTAGGTCCCGAACCATCCGACCAAACCGTCCAATCCGACCGTCCCGGACCCTCCAAACTGTTGGTCCCGGAGCATCCGACCAAATTATGAAACCCGACCGTCTCAGACCCTCCAAACTGCTGGTCCCGAACCATTCGACCAAATCATCCCACTCGACCGTCTCGGACGCTCCAAACTATTGGTCCCGAACCATCCGACCAAACCCGACCGTCCCGGAACATACAAACGGTCCGTCCGGAAGAAGGTCCGGATCTCCTCTAGTTGTCCCCAACCATCCGACCAAACCGTCCAACCCGATCGTCCCGGAACTTCCAAACGGTCCGTCCGGAAGAAGGTCCGGATCTCCTCTAGTTCTCCCGAACCATCCGACAAAACCGTCCAATCCGACCACCCCGGACACTCCGAACTGTTGGTCCCGAACCATCCGACCAAACCATGCAACCCGACCGTCTCGGACCCTCCAAACTGTTGGGACCGAACCGTCCGACCAAACTGTCCAACCCGACCGTCCCGAAACTTCCAAACGGTCCGTCCGGAAGAAGGAACTGATCTCCTCTAGTTGTCCCGAACCGTCCGACCAAACTGTCCAACCCGACCATCCCGGACCTTCCAAACGGTCCGTCCGGAAGAAGGTCCGGTTCTCCTCTAGTTCTCCTGAACCATCCGACCAAACCGTCCAACCCGACCGTCTCGGACCCTCCAAACTGTTGGTCCCGAACCATCAGACCAAACCGTCCAACCCGACCGTCCCGGGCCCTCCAAACTGTTGGTACCGAACCATCCGACCAAACCGTCCAGCCCGACCGTCTCGGACTTTCCAAACGGTCCATCCGGAAGAAGTTCCGGCTCTCCTCTAGTTCTCCCGCTCCATCCCACCAAACCGTCCAACCCGACCGTCTCGGAACTTTCAAACGGTCCGTCCGGAAGAAGTTACGGTTCTCCTCTAGTTCTCCCAAACCATCCGACCACACCATCCAACCCGACCGTCCCGGACCCTCCAAACTGTAGGTCCCGAAACCATCCGACCAAACCATCCAACCCGACCGTCCCGGACCCTCCAAACTGTTGGTCCCGAATCATCCGACCAAATCATGCAACCCGACCGTCTCGGACCCTCCCAACTGTTGGTCCCGAACCATACGACCAAATCGTCCAACCCGACCGTCTCGGACGCTCCAAACTATTGGTCCCAAACCATCCGACCAAACCCGACCGTCCCGGAACATGCAAACAGTCCGTCTGGAAGAAGGTCCAGATCTCCTCTAGTCGTCCCGAACCATCCGACCAAACCGTCCTACCCGATCGTCTCGGAACTTCCAAACGGTGCGTCCGGAAGAAGGTCCGGATCTTCTCTAGTTGTCCCGAAGCATCCGACCAAACCGTCCAACCCGACCGTCCCGAAACTTCCAAACCGTCCATCCAGAAGAAGGTCCTGATCTCCTCTTGTTGTCCCGAACCATCCGACCAACCCGACCGTCTCGGACCCTCCAAACTGTTGGTCCCAAACCATCCGACCAAAACCGTCCAACAAGACCGTCCCGGCCCCGCCAAACTGTTGGTCCCGAACCATCCGACCAAACCGTGCAACCCGACCGTCCCGGACCTTCGAACCGGTCCGTCCGGAAGAAGGTCCGGCTTTCCTCTAGTTCTCCCGAACCATCCAACCAAACCATCCAACCCGACCGTCCCGGACGCTCCAAACTGTTGGTCCCGGACCATCCGACCAAACCGTCCAACCCGACCGTCTCGGTCCCTCCAAACTGTTGGTCCCGAACCATCCGACCAAACCGTCCAACCCGACCGTCCCGGACATTCGAAACGGTCCGTCCGAAAGATGGTCCGGCTTTCCTCTAGTTCACCCGAACCATCCGACCAAACCATCCAACCAGACCGTCCTGGACCCCCCAAACTGTTGGTCCCGAACCATCCGACCAAACCGTCCAACCCGATCATCTCGGACCCTCGAAACTGTAGGTCCCGAACCATCCGACCAAACCGTCCAACCCGACCGTCCCGGACCCTCCAAACTGTTGGTCCCGAATCATCCGACCAAATTATGAAACCCGACCGCCTCAGACCCTCCAAACTGTTGGTCCCGAACCATTCGACCAAATCATCCCACTCGACCGTCTCGGACGCTCCAAAACTGTTGGTCCCGAACCATCCGACCAAACCCGACCGTCCCGGAACATACAAACGGTCCGTCCGGAAGAAGGTCCGGATCTCCTCTAGTTGTCCCCAACCATCCGACCAAACCGTCCAACCCGATCGTCCCGGAATTTCCAAACGGTCCGTCCGGAAGAAGGTCCGGATCTCCTCTAGTTCTCCCGAACCATCCGAAAAAACCGTCCAATCCGACCACCCCGGACACTCCGAACTGTTGGTCCCGAACCATCCGACCAAACCATGCAACCCGACCGTCTCGGACCCTCCAAACTGTTGGGACCGAACCGTCCGACCAAACTGTCCAACCCGACCGTCCCGAAACTTCCAAACGGTCCGTCCGGAAGAAGGAACTGATCTCCTCTAGTTGTCCCGAACCGTCCGACCAAACTGTCCAACCCGACCATCCCGGACCTTCCAAACGGTCCGTCCGGAAGAAGGTCCGGTTCTCCTCTAGTTCTCCTGAACCATCCGACCAAACCGTCCAACCCGACCGTCTCGGACCCTCCAAACTGTTGGTCCCGAACCATCAGACCAAACCGTCCAACCCGACCGTCCCGGGCCCTCCAAACTGTTGGTACCGAACCATCCGACCAAACCGTCCAGCCCGACCGTCCCGGACTTTCCAAACGGTCCATCCGGAAGAAGTTCCGGCTCTCCTCTAGTTCTCCCGCTCCATCCCACCAAACCGTCCAACCCGACCGTCTCGGAACTTCCAAACGGTCCGTCCGGAAGAAGTTACGGTTCTCCTCTAGTTCTCCCAAACCATCCGACCACACCATCCAACCCGACCGTCCCGGACCCTCCAAACTGTAGGTCCCGAACCATCCGACCAAACCGTCCAACCCAACCGTCCCGGACCCTCCAAACTGTTGGTCCCGAATCATCCGACCAAATCATGCAACCCGACCGTCTCGGACCCTCCGAACTGTTGGTCCCGAACCATACGACCAAATCGTCCAACCCGACCGTCTCGGACGCTCCAAACTATTGGTCCCAAACCATCCGACCAAACCCGACCGTCCCGGAACATGCAAACAGTCCGTCTGGAAGAAGGTCCAGATCTCCTCTAGTCGTCCCGAACCATCCGACCAAAACCGTCCTACCCGATCGTCTCGGAACTTCCAAACGGTGCGTCCGGAAGAAGGTCCGGATCTCCTCTAGTTGTCCCGAAGCATCCGACCAAACCGTCCAACCCGACCGTCCTGAAACATCCAAACCGTCCATCCAGAAGAAGGTCCTGATCTCCTCTTGTTGTTCCCGAACCATCCGACCAACCCGACCGTCTCGGACCCTCCAAAACTGTTGGTCCCAAAACCATCCGACCAAACCGTCCAACAGACCGTCCCGGCCCGCGCCAAACTGTTGGTCCCGAACCATCCGACCAAAACCGTGCAACCCGACCGTCCGGACCTTCGAACCGGTCCGTCCGGAAGAAGGTCCGGCTTTCCTCTAGTTCTCCCGAACCATCCAACCAAACCATCCAAACCCGACCGTCCCGGACGCTCCAAACTGTTGGTCCCGGACCATCCGACCAAACCGTCCCAACCCGACCGTCTCGGACCCTCCAAACTGTTGGTCCCGAACCATCCGACCAAACCGTCCAACCCGACCGTCCCGGACCTCCGAAACGGTCCGTCCGAAAGATGGTCCGGCTTTCCTCTAGTTCACCGAACCATCCGACCAAACCATCCAACCAGACCGTCCGGACCCCCAAACGGTCCGTCGGAAGAAGTCCGGTTCTCCTCTAGTTCTCCCGAACCATCCGACCAAACCGTTCCAACCCGACCGTCCCGACCCTCCAAACTGTTGTTCCCGAACCATCAGACCAACCGTCCAACCCGACCGTGCCGGGCCCTCCAACTGTTGGTACCGAACCATCCGACCATATCGTCCAGCCCGACCGGTCCCGGACTTTCCAAAACGTCCCATCCGGAAGAAGTTCCCGGGTCTCCTCTAGATCTCCCGCTCCATCCGACCAAACCGCCACCGATCGTCTCGGAACTGTCAAACGGTCCGTCCGGAGAAGGATCCGGATCTCCTCTAGTTGTCCCAACCATCCGACCAAACCGACCAAACCGACACCCGGACCCTCCAAACTGTTGGTCCTGAACCATCCAAACCAAACCATCCAACCGACCGTCTCGGACCCTCCAAACCTGTTGGTCCCGAACCATCCGACTAAACCATCCAGCCAGACCATCTTGGCCCCCCAAACTGTTGTCCCCGAACCT
>JAGXJF010000773.1:0-117422 GCA_019208055.1 Stipa capillata | reverse complement strand
AGGCCGCCACCCCGCGTCCGAGCAGGCCGGCCTGGCTCCCTCATGGGCCAGTGCCGAGCCCATTCCGGGCCGCCACCTCCCTTCCCTCACAGGCCGGCCCAGTCCTCTTCCTGGGCCAGTCCCGAGCCACAGGCTGGTTCGGCCGGCCCATTTCCTCTTTTTTTATTTTTCTTTTTCTTTTTATTTTTCTTTTATTTCTTTTTCTTAATAGGCCGAAGCCCAATAGCAGCCCGACAACAGCCCATGAACCGAGCCAATTTGAGCCCACCTCGCATAGAAATTAATTTTCTTTTCTTTTATTTTCCTTTTTCTGTTAGGGCCCAAAACCCAAACCTAAGCCTATGTTTAACCCATATCCAGCCCAACCCGAGGGCCCAGTGGGCCCTATACTATTTTGCGGGCCGAGCCCGACTCGTCGGGCCTGAAACCCTAAAAACCCTATTATATACCATTTCGATCGTCTCGACGACACGGTTCCAATTTTCCACTCTATTCCTCCAAATTCCCACTTTTAACACCCGACACCCACAAAACCCTCTTAACCCACATAAATCCCGATCTCCCTCCAAAACCCTAACCCGCACCCTATATCTCCTTTTATCTTTCCAACACTCCAACTTCGACCTCGCACACCCCACTTCTTATTTTTAGTATTGTTTTCAAATTAATTTATATTTTGCTCCCAGCTCGTATTCGACGAGCCCGGACTTATATATGTTTGTGTGTTTGGATCCTTTTGCAACTAGGAAACGATAGTGGCGATCCGACGTTGGGCAAGAACCCCAAAGGCGAGGGACTTTCTGAAGACTTCGATACAACCAACCTCGGTGCAGTAGGCAAGTCACACTTCTTATTCATGTCGAACCCACATGCCATGCTATTTACTGTACTACTAGTCTAGTTATTAATTTTCGCATGTTAATTTTATACGTGTTATCTTTGAATGACATGAATGTGTAGATATCACCTACCACCCCATAGCCTAGTTAATTTTTGTAGGCCATATTTACCTTGATAACCTTAGGATGAAAATAAGTTTTATCAATGTCCTTCACCGGCATTAGAGGCTAGGCTAGACAATATTCAGGAATATTGGTAACTCTAGCTCAAAACTCGGTATATGTGTTTTTAAAGAGAAATTGCCGACGGTAGGGGACAGAGAAGATGGGGCCCTTCATGTATTGATTGTGCAATACCCCTTCCGCGGAGTAAGGGTAATCGGGTGAATTGCCTTACTCGGGGCAGTTAAGGTTAAAACCCTTGTGCTTAGTAATGAACATAGAACCGCTCATCCACATGTTTGACTTGTCGAGCCTGGCCTAGTAAATCTGCTCTACCTGCTCTACCTGCTCTGGTCTAGTTAAGATTAGCTTGCCGTTCCACTTCTCTGGAAGGCCCGTAGAAGCGAATGAGGTGATAAGCCATTTATTGAGAAATCATAACTGGAACTCACCCGACTCCCGGATCGCGAAGTTGACACTGGCCAGTTGGCTCCCCGGAGAGCGAGTGACGTAGTGTTCCTGGGTAGAAACTTCAAAAAATAGAGCAGATAAAAAACCTTGTTAACCTACCTCTATCGACACATCGATGGGCGTGTGTATGACTGCAGTGACATCAAGAGGTATGGGTATCATGTGGGTAAAACTGAGCCGCTCTGCGGAGTTAAAACAAAAGGTATTCGAATACGCCGTGCTTCCGGTTAATGAAGCTACGTTTAGATGTCATTCTCAATACAAGGCACAAGTAGAACTTGAGAATGACTTTTGAACTTGAAGCTGACCTGGCAGGGTTGCTAAAATACAACGCTTTGTAATTGACATGTTTTAACAAAGAGATTTTAATCGCTAAGGCGGAGATTAGGGTTATGCATCCACCAGACACTAAGCCGAACACCCCTTCTTGAAATCCAAGAGCATGTAGCTAGTAGCATAAATTACCAACGTGGCTTGCTGAGTACGTCGCGTACTCATTACTGCACCAACCCTCTCAGATGCACAGGTTAATGAAGATGAATCATTTGACGAGGAAACCTTCGACGGAGACGAATATGAGTTTTAGGTCTTATCCGTGCTCGAGGCGCCTATGGAATATGTTCTTTTTGGTTGTAATATAAATTTTGAGCTCGGATGCCCCAGTCTTCTATAAACTTAGCTACTGTTAAGCATATTTTCGTAGTTCTGTAATAAAGTTTGTATGTTTTTTGCACCGTGTTGGTGATGTACTGCTCTGCGTCCGCAATTGAGAAACTCCTAAGCAATTGCGGGCATATTTGGTGGCTTCGAAAATCGGGGTTGTGACAGGAACGCCTATAGCACCATGTTCCCGAAGAAGTCCATCGTCACGGGAGGGTTGGGCCTGCCCCTGCAGTTCACGGCCACCCTCACCTGCGTGGATTCATCCGGCTTCAGGTCCCGCGCCGCCGTGATCTTCTTCCACAAGTGCGCGAGCAGGCACTGGAACGTGCTGCAACGGCCGCCGACGCGGGCTTTGAGCTCCGCGACGAACTCGGCCGTGAACTGCACCTTGAGATCCTTTATCCTGTCCATGGGGCCGACAGCGTAGGACTTGCTGGAGCTGTTGTTGCCTTCTCTTCCCTTGAACTCGATGGACCGGTGGTCGAACACCGGCGTCGGCGTGCTGCGAGGCACCGCGGTGGTCGCACGGTCCAGGAAAGGGGACGGCGCGGTGAAGTCCGTGCCCTCGCGCACCGCGCTCGCCCACGTGGCGAAGAAGGTGCTCATGGATTGGCCATCGGCGGTGTGATGGTGGCAGATGATACCGATCACGAGGCCGCCGCACTTGTACCGGTTGAGCTTGATCTGCAACAGCGCCGCCCCAACGTTCTTCTGTAATAGTCACAAACGCACCAGCACAGTTGCAACGTGCTTTAATTTCAATTTCCAAAAGCTTCATGCGTGCATGCACGCGATGTGACAGAACTAGTAAGTCTCAGTCAAGTTACCTCCGGTAGTGCAGGGTACAGGTCGCCGACGTTTGCGCCCATGCCGCCACCGTCGGCGAGCACGTCCGCGAGATCGACCGGCGCGTTGGCCTCTATGACAAGCACGCCCTCGTTGTTCACGTGGAGGAAACGCCGGCCACGGTCGTCAACGGCGAGGCGGCCCGCCAGCTGAGGGTACGGCGCCACGGCCCTGAGGAGGCCCTCTTTAAGCGCCTCGTTGGACGGGGCCGGCGCGGGGTAGGCGAGCACGGTGGCGACGAAGATGTCCAGGGCCGCGCGGTCGAAGACGGTCAGCGGGACCTTCTCGCCGGCGAGCGGGTGCGGCGTGGAGTAGACCAGCTTCAGCATCGTGCTGCTCATAATCTCCATTTAATTGATTAATTCTACCTACGCACGCACGTATATACTACGTGACCTTGAGTGCGCTTTGGTGAACGGCGGGGTAATATAATCGCACACTCCCCTGTGAATGCCGGATAGAAGACGGTTTTGCCATTGTTTAGTCGAATAATTTCTTAATTTCTAGTCAATAAGTTTAACTGTAGGATTAATCTAATCATTGTTTCGAGATTTATGTGTAAAATAGTTATGTTTATATAGATATAAAAATGATCTTAAAGTCGCACAATAAGATATACGATCGAGATAATTGTATAATTTAAGACTAAGATTTGAGAAATGTTTTATCTTTTGACGTCATGAACCATGACTGTACCATAAAGTAGTTTTAGACTTATTTTACGATTGCCGAACTGATCATGCTGTACTTATTTTATAGTATGTTAAACAATAAACTCTGAAGCAAAAAATTTAATTAAATAAACTATAAAATAGATAAAAAATTAAAATACATTTTTTATAATTTACCGTAATACTAAATGGCTGGTTAAGACTTCTGTCTGTGGACTTGTGGTCATGCTCGTCCCCATCGTGCTGTCCGAACCTGAGAGCATCGCTGGAGCATGGATCCGTGACCAAAAAGAAGTGGCTGGACAGGCTGGTAAAAAAGAAGCGAACGTGTCAGCTGTGTGATTGTCGTTTTTTTCCCTCGAACATTTCCCGACAATAAAAGAGGTGGGTGGTGAAAAAGAAGCGAACGTGTCAGCACGTGATTATCGTGTTCACACATGAGCTGTGAAAATTCTCCCAAAAGACTACGTGCACCCGAGCAGCTTACCAGAAAAGATTCAAATCTTCTTTACTCTGCGTACATATGGACTGTACTATGAAATATAAACACATAACACGCCCTAAATCCAAAACTCTTTAACACTCCCAAGTACACTGTCCACCACCTGCCGACCACACAGACTGTACTATGTTTTCCCACCGAGCATACACGAATGAGACAGACTCAAAGCAACTCCAGCAGCGCCTCTATCCGACCCTCCATACCAAAAATAGCGGTTCACGAGCAAAAAAGATCCCCAGCAGAGACGCCATACGACACGCCATATTTGGATAGGATCCATTCCGGCCGCTCGGGACGCCATATTTGGTGTGAGCTCGGACACGCCATTTGGGCAACGGCTACCTCCCGGATGCTTCCCTCCCGCCAAGCCTCCTTCTGCACCTCCGCCTCAACCAGGTGAGCCTCTCCAGCGCCGGTGATGAGAGGGGAGGAGACAGAGCTGGGTCCATGAGGGGAGGGGAGGGAGGTAGGTGCGACCGGGGAGGGGAGGGGAGGGGAGGGGAGGGAGCCACTGTTGGAGCACCTGGAGGCAGCCGCCGGCCCGTCGCCGCACGCCTCCCACAGGCAGCCGCCCGCACGCCTCCCGCAGCCCATCGTCGCAAGCCCCCCGTAGCCCGCCCGCTCCAGATCTGGGAGCAGCGACGCAGCCCGAGCCGCTCCAGATCCGGGAGCGGCGGCACGTGGCGAGCCCGGTCCTTCCCCTCCCCTCCAGCCCATGAGTCCGGTCGCACCGGTGATGAGAGGGGAGGAGATGGAGCTGGGTCCGTGGAGGGAGGGCAGGGAGGTAGGTGCCGACCAGGGAGGGGAGGGGAAGGGAGGGGAGGGGAGGGAGAAATGTTGCCGGTGGGGTGGGAGGGATGGATAGGGCACCGGTGGGACGGGAGGTTGGATGGATGGACCGGGGAGCGGTTGGATAAAAGGAGAGAAAATGAGGGGTGATGGATTAGGGTATGAGGTTAAAAGAGATGGATGATTTGGGATTTTGAGGGAGATTTGTAGTGTTATTTTGCAATGTAAATTAGCAGGACATATTAACAATGTGAATTTGTTAGTATTTTTGGAAATACTAATCTGTTTCTCTGTGCTATTCTAATATTGTAGATCGAGCCAATTGCACTATTCGTCATTCGAACTATTGGATTTTGGAGAAGAAATTAAGGTGAGTTTCAACAACTTTCTATATGTTCTAAACACAAACATGCTGATGTATATGATGATAAAATTGCATTATGTTCCTAGTATTAAGATTGCTAGTAGATTAGTATTTTAAAGAACAAATGCAGCACTATATTTATATAAACATTTAATTATGTGTTATATTACTACAATGCAATATAAATTAGTAGTAGCATGCTCATATTGTTTTTTGCTAGGGTAGTGATGGACAAGGATCCACGAAAAATTAGTGAAGGTTGGGCATGGATCATTAAAGAACTAGATGTGATCTCAAATGACTGTAAGAAAATTGTCAAAGATTGCTTCTCTCCCATGTCGAATACCGTCAATAGTGAACTGAACTATGTCCTAGTTCGAATTGAGCAACTAGCATGGAGCATTGATAAGCTCTCCATAGAATCAACTGGTATGCTTCAAAAAGATGGACTAGTTCCTGATGAAGACGACGTCGACCCTGCTGATCTTATCCCTAGCGATTACGTGAGTGACGACAGTGGTAAACGGGATTATTGGGATTACTACGAGGAAGAGGGTATCAATCCATCTCCTCATGATTCTGGGTACGACATTGTTTTGCATGATTCTGATGAGTGATGGCTAGTTCTAGCTATTTGTATAGTGTGGGCTTTATGTGTAGATCAATCGGAGAGCAACCTTCGCAAATTGGAGAACCTGTCATCTCCATTAGACCCAACAACAAGAGATCCAAGAATTTCACCAAGGAAGAAGACGATTTGCTGGTGCAAGCATGGCTTAGTACTAGTTTGGATGCAGCTACTGGCAATGAACAATCTCGAGATTCCTACTGGGCAAGGATTCATCAGTACTACCATGAGAACAGGCAATTCGAGTCCGTTTGCAACCAGAACTCTCTCTCGAACCGTTGGGCAACTATTCAAGAACAAGTTAATAAGTTTTGTGGATGTTATGACCGGATTCAGAATAGAAGGCATAGCGGGATGACAGCTCAAGACAGGGTATACAACTTTCTCTTTACTTTGTTTGTAGCTTCTTATACGTTGTGGGCAATATAGTAACTCATATTCACTTGTAGATTGTCCAGGCATGTACTTTGTTCCAGGCAGAAGATACCAAAAGAAGATCATTTGGATTGCTGCATTGTTGGAGAGTCCTAGAGCACCATCCAAAGTGGACTTCACGGTTATCTCAGAAAAAACATAAGACATCTTCCAACTCAAGCCCGTGTTCTTCTCCGAGTGGAACCTCCAATGATAATGAAGTTGAGGCTTCTACTCCTGAGCATGATCCCTTGCGTAGACCAACTGGTAAGAAAGTCGAGAAAGAGAGAGTCCGATGAGGTATTAGTTCTTCCCCTACAAATACTAGTACTGTCATGCTAGCATTGGAAAAAGTTTGGTCAAAGAAGGTAGAGAGGGAAGAGAAGAAAGATGTGGCGTACCCGGTTTTAAGGCCGGATACTCCCTTGTGATTACTGCACCGGTCCCTGAATCAGTAGTCGGTACACATAAGTTAATCTGTATATCATTGTCATACATGCATAAATCAGTATACTCTATGTAAATAGACCGTCAAGGTTGATTGTCTGATACCTGTAGCTCTACGGCTATAAACCTACAACGGAAGAACAAGCGATGATGTGGCCCATCAATATGCAATACCCGACAGGCAACGGACTGGGGTTATGCCCTAGCTTTCGTGATCATAATCGTATCTTCGGAATTGATGTCTCCTTCGTCTGGCCAAATCAACAAGCCAGGTGAGTACATTGAATGTACTCGCAAGCTACTCCTGCAGGGGAATATTACGGCAATATTTGATGCAAGGTGTAATTCAAAAGAGTAGCTCTTATTCTAAGTTGCAAGTTGTGCAGAAATATAAGTTTTCAATTTAAATACGAGAATAGTAGATTCCAAAGCAGTTTTGAAAACTAGAATAATTCAAGTAACAAAACAATACTCGAGGTAGACTCCGCTACCTCCTTTTCTCATCTCCGAGTGATAGCTCCGTCTTTCACTGCTTAACTCATGGCTCCAGCCCGTACTACCCCAGGTAGTGCGGCTAGCCTCTTCCTTCGGCAATTCCTTGCTACCAGCCGTGTAACGTAAATTGCTCTCTGTGGACACGTCATGCCCACGTCCTTAGTCACTTTCCCAGGTTTTCACAAACAAAAATCAGTCTAACCAATGTGTGTCCTTACCAGTTCATGTCCACAACCGAGGACGTGGCTATTCGAATAGTTTTTAACACTCTGCAGAGGTTGTACGGCTTTACCCACAAGATGCAAGTCCCCCTTGTTGCCAGGTACCAGTGAGCACACTTCGCGAGGTGTGCTGGCAGGGTTATCGCAACGAGACCTTTCACCCGCTTCCATATTAGAGCTGGACCTGCTAGATGGGTAACCCAACTTTTGCGTCCCGGACCAAAAATGAGACTCCCCACATTTGTGTCGAATCAACACCAAAACGCCCAGCGGTAGTGGATCTCTAGGACTTTAACCGCCTAGTCACATACTTCCTATTTCCCACGGGTCCATACTCCAGTACTTACCAAGTTAATAAGCCAAGTCCTTCCCATAAAGGCAATGTGGACGTACGGTGAGGAACTGGTTTAGCGGCACTTAGGCTCGGTCCTTGATTGATTTGAGCAAGACTCCATATTCGTCCTCGACGACCACGCTACCTCCTGATACTCTACAGCCCCGGGCTGCCCTTACCATTCTCACCCGAATCAAAATCATCCTTCGTTTTATTTGGGGTTTTGGCAAACATTTCTTTCGAAACAGTCACCTCAGAAAGCACATATTATCCGAGGGTTTTATTCCCATGTCCCAAAGGAGTTTGTCTAAACCGAACAAAAATTTAGTTTTTATCTATAGCAGGTCTAAGCATGGCTACTGCCTATATCCTTATTACTATTGTCGGTCGAATACCAACCGACTAATATGTCTAGGTTTACAAGGGTCGGATTTTCAAACCTAAGTCATATGCAACTATATGGTATAACTAAGTCTACATAAAATACCGTTGATATCCACATAGGATGCAAGTTTCGCAAACAAAATAATTAATTTCACTCATATGGGATTCAACATGATCAAAGTGGGAATGCTTGCCTGGCAAGGCTGGCTGGGTCTCGAGCTTGAACTTGGTACGGCAATCGTCCGGAATCCTTCGCGCAATATCTCGTAATGTCGCATCTACACGTAAGAGAACATCGGATGAACAACAATGCGAGGAAGAACCATCATACACTCGTGAACTTAAGGCATGCACTTCGGACCTAGTTCTTAGGGTTTGCAGAATGGCAAGAAGGAATTAGCCTCACATGAAATGAGGCTTCTTGCAAGGATCAGATCCCTAGTTTATTGGCTAATAATATCTCAGTACCTTAGATGTCCTTGGTTCCTATATTCTCTTCGAGTTCAGGAGAAAGAGGCCATGATAGTGATATTCGGGAATTTTTGATAACGAGGCTTGGGGAGCAATTTGCTAGGACAAAATCATTTGAGGTATATGGGATATGTAGGGTTGCATATCCTGTTATGGAAGGAACAGCTAAAGATTCAAGTTTCAAAGTCCTACTGGTTAAAATGTCTTACATGGTATTAAATATTGTTTTTTTGGAAAATTAAGCATGTCCTTTGGAGTCATATATGAGAAGACGGTATATTAGAGCTATGTTTGAAATAATCCAAATTTAAAATTCAGGTAACCTCGAAAATTATGAAGCTGGTATTGAAAACTAGGTTTTGATTTTAAATGAATATAGGAAAAACAATCGGGTCAACCGAAGCAACGGCGAGAGCGATTTGGACTTCCAAAGATTCACCAGCAGGAAAATGAGAGGGGATGATATCTTTAGCATATTCATCAAATGCGCTTCTATTAAAGGAAAGGTGGAATTGGTCGAGGCTTGGGAGGGTTACGTCTTCCAGAGAAGAAAACGGGAACGAGGAGGAGTGCAGGGGAAGTGCGCATTCCAGAATAGGAGGCATAACCAAGGAGGGTAGAGAATGAATTGCATTTCCCTGCAGAGAAAATGGAAAATAAGTTTACGCCTCCTGTTAATCGGTCGTTAGTTTAGGTATTTGTGGTAAACCGTTAATTACATGCTGATTAGGCTAATCGGGTTGCTTAGTGCGCAAGTAACTACCCAGTTAGGGTGGTTAGGGCTCTATTAGCACGTGCTTTAGGGGCTAATTAAGGAATTAGGAGGGGGTTAGACGGGAATTAGACAAATGAGTTAGACGGCAACTCGACAGAGAGAGGGAGAGAGAGACCACGCCCGAGGTGGATGCTCACCCCGGTGGAGCTTCGCTGGCGTTGGACTACAACGTGCCTGGCGGGGACGGGTCCTAGTGGCGGTGACTCGGGAACTTGGCCGGAGTGCTCCGAGGCGACGCTGGAGGGACGGAGCGCGCCGGCGGTGAACGCGGGGCTGTCGCGGCGGAACAGAGGAGCTCCGGAGCGGCAGCTGCATGGTGTGGTAGACTTGTTCTGTGCTCGGGCAGGAAGATGGGACCATGGCGACCTCGTCGGTTGTATGGACAGCGGCTGAAGTTGACTAAGAAAGCAACGGCGTGGCTGCTCAGATCCAATCGATGGCGGTAGCTCTGGTAGCGGGGCAGCAGGGGCTGAGGAGCTCGAGCGGGGAGAGGGCACGGGGAACAGACAAGGGAAGAGCTGCGGGAGTATGCGTCACAGTGGGTGTGCCGGCGGTAAGGCCCGAGCGGTGGCGACATCGACCGAAGCGGCGAGCACCAGAGTCACTTCGGCGGCACGGCTTGAGCGGCGGTAGGAACAGTAAGGTGCTGGAGTGGACGGCTTGGGGAGCTCGACTCAGAGGGAGGAGAGGAGCTCACGGCCGGCGGTGTTCACGGTGGACTTCACCGGAATAGGACGGGAGCGGGTCGGCGTAGCTCCGTAGAGAGGGCGGTTAGAGATGGCAGCTGCCCACCAGTGTTATCCCCACCGGCTGCGGCAGAACAAGTGCGAGGAGGCGACGCAAACCCGAGGGGAAGCGGTGGTGTTGTCACAGCTGCTCGGGTGGAGCAGAACGGCTCACGGCGGGCAGATAAGAGAAGAGGGAGAGGTAGCTCGGGAGTAGAGCTCGGGCGAGTAGAGCTAAGAGGAACAAAGGGATGGGGCAGCTCCACGGGAAAATCAGCTCGGCAGGGAGAGTGAGGAGCTTGGGGAAAAAGAAGCTTAGGTTGAACTGGTGAATCAGCGACAGCAGAAGCTCATCTTGGGGAATAAGGCGAGCTCAGGAATTTGGGGAAGCCACGGAGAGGCTTGGATCGGAGGGGAAAGAATGGGGAGTAAAGAGGGTTTATCAGCTATTGCTATAGACGCATAGTGAAAATTGGGCACCGTCAGTGCGTTGGCAAGCAAGTAGTGCGTGTGTGCAGCTCAGCAAAGAAATAGCCACAGGGAGTCCGTACTGCTGGAATTAAACACACTCAAGCTTGGCCTGGTTGGAAAGGAATCAGGATCTTTTAATGAGCATTTACACATGCGGCATATACGTGTGTATATCCATAAATTCCCTGTTAGGTTCACGTGGAAAATCATGCATGCGCGATGGGATTAATGTCATATACATGATTAAATATGTATACTTATGTGACTGTTGATTTTTGTTGTGCAAAAGGCTTTGTTTCAAAGGACACGGCATTAGACCAATGAGGTGCAAAAGAGTTTAAATCCCAATTATTATGCCAAAATAATTGTTTACTACTTACATACGTTTGTAGCAGAGAACACTTTAGTAACCTTTGGTTTGAGGAGAAAATACCGACGAGAGGGGTTACAGAGTGCCAAGAGTTAGGGGTTTCGACATTCACAAATTTTTAAAGGGAAAGGGAAAGTAGAGACATAGAGTGCAATCGCCTGGCACATGACCATGCGGGGTGATAAGGCAAGTCTAGCCAGAGGGACTAAGGAGATAGGTTTGAGGTAGATCTCTCCAGGAGTGAGATAAAGTGGCAGAGTCTAAGTAGGTTTTAGATAGGTATATATGGAAGTGCCTGCGTCGAGGAACACGCATGAGTAGGCGCGTGAATGTGCTGGGGAGAAATGGAATAAACATATGATATCGAAGGATGCATACGCGTATATACGACGGCCATGTATATACATAGGAGTGACCGCGCGATGGTCGAGCCTACACACCGTATATGTGCATGGGTAACCAAAGATTGTCTTACGTCGAGGAACGCAAGGTTGAATTTGGTGAAGAGTTAGATGCGGTACAAGTTCAAACGTGTGTGTCGAGAGGGGAAAGAGATCACCCGGTGACTATACCCGACGATGATAAAGTTGCGACAGAGACGACAGGGTTTTTAATTAGGTTTATTTAAGGGAATATTATTATAAGCACAAAAGTTTTTGTTGGCCCTAATTTTCGGGTTTTGAAAAAATCGGGGTGTGACAAAAGATGCAGTGAAAGAAGCTCGATATGAGCGAGCAATGGCAATAGAAGAGAAGATGCTTGCACTAGAAGAAAGAAAGCAGGAAAATGAAGCAAGAAAGATGGCAATAGAAGAGAAGAAGTTAGATCAACATAGAAGGACGGAAGAAGAGAGGATTATGAGCATGGATATTAGCGGTATGACTGGACCACAACAACAGTACTACCTGAGCTTGCAGGGTGAGATCATTGCTCGACGGTACAACAGTACGACATGAGCTTCTACTGTGTGAACTTTATATGTAGGAGCTATTATTTGTGTAAACTTTTTATCATTGTACTACTACGTGTCTGAAATTTTTATGTTATGTTAGAGGTCGTGGAAGGTATCGAAAGAAAATGCATATATTAATTATAAAAGAACTGTGTACATCAAGATCGTACATAATTTAGACACTACTTGATTGCTACGACTACATTATTACAACTGCATACATTATTAGAACTACGACTCTACATACAATTGCCACAGGTGCTCGACTAGATCATTTTGAAGCTGATAGTAAGTAGCTCTGTTTCTTATATCATGGTTACTTTGAAGAAACTCCATGAACTGGGAAATCTCAGGGGTGGGCTCATGAGAAACTGCTACCCTTTCTCCCACATGATCGTAATTGTAGTCTTCGGGTCCTTCGCACTCATCTTCAATTATCATGTTATGCATGATGACACGCTGTCATGATTTGTCCGAGTGCCTCTTGATCCCAAAACCTTGCAGGACCACGGACAATGGCAAAACAAGCTTGTAAAACACCAAATGCTTGTTCAACATCCTTCCTAGCAACTTCTTGGGCTCGTGAGAAAAGCTTTTTCTTATTCCCTTGCGGAGATGGTATTGTCTTCACGAATGTTACCCATGGTGGATATATGCCATCTGTAAGATAATAGCCCATTGTATAGTTGTGACCGTTCATGGTGTAATTCACTTCCGAAGCTTATCCTTCAGCAAGCTTTGTAAATAGAGGGGACCGTGAAGGATATTAATATCATTGTAAGAACCCGGTAAACCAAAGAATGCATGCCAAATCCAAAGATCCTGAGAAGCAACGGCTTCCAGTATAATTGTGATCTCGTGCACATGGCCCGTATGTCGAACCCCAGAATTCATAACAGAGAGGCTTAAGAGAAACCACCCGCTAAGTCGAAACGTCAACCCCGACCTCAACTCCTGGGTGTCAATTCCAAGAGGAGTGGAGTGATATGGCTCCGAATAGCCCGAGACGTCAACCCCAAAGCTTACTCTGGCAAGTGCACAGAGTAGTAGGGTGATATGGTCTCCTCACTCTTGTCCCACCGAGCCGGAACATCAACCCCGAACTCGTCCCGGCAAATTAATGCACGGCTGGAGTAGGGTGATATAGTTCCCAATCTCTCAGTAGTAGAGTCGCTTCACAGGGGTGATTAAACTTAATGACTCTATGATATAAACCCTAAAGTCCTACCCACAACATGCGCTTCATCACATACACGCACGGCACATGAGTGGGCGAAAACAACCAGATCTCATAGCAGTGACTCTACGACAGAAACTGCAATATTATAAGTTTGAAACTTAACAAACATACATACACACAGCGGAAGAGTTTATAAGGCTACGAAGCCAAACAGTAGGGCCAAAAGTGGCAACGGAAACAAACCAAAATACCAACCCAGGGCAGGATCACTGCCTGGGATTCCCAGCGTCTAGGCGTCGTCGGTATCGATCTCTAAATAGAAACCACCCTCCGAAGGGGTGGGTTCCTCTGCAACAAAACAACAACAATGGCAGGGTGAGTACAAAATTGTACTCCGCAAGACTTACAGTGCGGAAATAGTAGTGATTGTGCCAGGTATCAACATAAGGGTAATTGTGGACTAATTTGCGGAAAGCCAAGTTTACCTTTTCAATAACCATAAGTAGATTGAAATGCGACTACTAGAATACCTTTTAAAAGGGGACGAGTCGACACTTCGCGAATATTCCTTACTGCAGATCACCACACCTGAAAAACCCTCGACCCATCCTCAACCACCCTGGGAGGAAGCTGTCGCTACACCATCCTTAGAGTTGGCAAGTTTTAGAGTTGGTTATAGTTGTCTAATTCGATGCAAAATCTTACCAAGTTGTCCATAACCGCGGACACGGCTGTTCAAACAGTTCTAACCCTGCAGGGGTGTACATCTTTACCTACACGTATCGATCGTCTCCTAGTGCCATCGCGATTTACACACTTTCACGAGGTGTGCTGGCGGAGGGTGATCGAACACGACCTTTACAATGCTTTCGACCTAGGTATGAGCCACCCGTACGGGCTAGTCCATGTACATCAGTCCGGCCGTAACTACGACACGGTCCCATACGTTGTAGCAGGTGATACATCCCCGGACTCGAACCGTGTGTAACCCTTACACCTATATTGAAGCACCATACCACATTCCTTTTTCCACGCACCCAATACATGAAAACGGCAAACTATGCGGCTCATAGTCTAAGTCTAGGCAAATTATTCAGTCGTGGGTGGCCCCATAATCCACCCGTGTAGAAGTACGCGAATCTTGGTTCGAAGGGACACCGGAAACCGGTCCTTGCGGGAAAACGAGACAACCCACCATGCTCCCAGCCATGGCCTCTCGTCTAGCCCAGATATGATTAAGCCAATTCATTAGTTATCCCGGTGAACACCCACCTACCACGTAACCCATTCCCAGTGTTGATTCATCTGCTATCCCAGGAATTACGACTTCTACAAGTCTAAGCATGTCTAAGCATAAATAGCATAATAGCATTCGAACAGTGGATACTAGACTACGCTAGATGGGTTAGGTTAGTGGTGGAGCTGTTTAAGCGACAAGGTGAGTCGTATTCATCGGACTAGGGCTTTTCTTAGCGGAAAAATAGCAGTTGAACGCATGTAATAATGAATTTGAAAACAACTAATACTTTGCAATTAGTAGGAGCTTTGCAACGTGACCAAAGGGGCTGCTTGCCTGGTTGCTCTGCAACGACACCCTGCTCTTGATCGAAACTCTCGCTCTGCGGATCTTCCGGCTCTATTGAGGAAAAACAAAAAAAACACCGGAAACAAGGGCATAATCGTAAATATCAAAATGCACAACATCAGCATGATATGCAATGCATGCCATGACGTAGAGGATGCAAAATAAAGACTAATGCAAGTGGAATCGATTTAATCGGAGTTCGGACGCATAAAATGTCGCGATCCGAAAATCCTCCGGCTAATCGGAAACCCTAATTTGAGTTTTTAGCAAATTGTATTATTCCTAGCATGCAACCATGGATGAAAATGATGCTTTTGAATAGATCTTCTTTTTCTGAACATTTTGATATATTATTTGCATTTTTCTGATTTAAAATGAATTTTCTATGAATTTTACAAGATTTAAAACATTTGTTGTATTTTTCTCAGTAAAGATAATATTCAAATTAATTCAAATACAACCAGAGGCTGACATGTGGGCCCTACTGGTCAAAGTTGACCAAATTTGACTGGGTCAATGACAGGTGGGACCCACTGTCATTGATTTTCTCATTTAATTTTATTCTTTTTCTTAACTCTTACATGTGGGGCCCATCCGTCATATAAATATATTTACTTTATTCTTTTATTTTTATCTCTTTAAATCCTGACAGGTGGGGTCCCCATGGCATAGAAACGTTTTAAATTGAGCTCATTAATTGCACTGAGAGCTAATAATTGAAGTCATTAGGCTGTCGGTTAGAACTAATTAAACATGATTAACCTTTAATAGAGTGATTATTATGTCCGGACAGCCCTCTTAGCATTAAATATAGTTTTTACTCATGATTACCGATTAATACAACTTAATGGTTATTAAGGCGTCTTAACCGAATGGCAATTAAGCTCTTAGCGGCTTAATTGGGCTCGGTCGGTTCTGGAGTGAGGCCGGCGGCGAGCAACGGCTTACCGGAGCTCCGGCGAGGTGGGATAGGGGAGCACCGGGACGGCTCGGGCTTGGCACTTGGGGGCGGCCTGATTGGTGATGGAGGGGAGGGGCCGGCGACGGGGGCGGGATGGGGACGGCGGCGAGGACTCCGGGATGGGGGGCTCGGTGTAGAGGCAAACCGGGGCGGCGACCGGCGGCGTGGGTTGGCTCCGGTGGTGGCGGGACGCGGTGGCGCGTGGAGGTGGAGCGGAGCAAGGGGCGGCGCGGGGTACAGCGAGGAGAGGCCGGTGGAGGCGGTGGCGCGGAGTGGGGCTCGCGGCGGTGGGGGATGGGACGGCGCTCGGGATGAGGAGCGGCGTGGTGAGGGGCTCCGGCGACGGGAGGTTGAAGAAGGGAGGGTGGCCGGCGGGTTGAATGGATAAGGCAGCCACCGAATAGAGGAGATAGGGATGAAGCAGGGGATAAGGGTGAGGGCACTGGTTCCTTAGAGAAGAAGGAAGAAGCAAGGGAAGAGGCGGTGGCGGGCCGGGCCAGAGGAGAAGAAGGGGAAAACGGGCCGGGCCACTCGGTAGAGAGGGAAAGAGAAGAGAAATTTGGGATTTTTAGAATTAGGGTTTTCTATTTTGCTTTGTTTTTCTGGTTTGATTCCAAATTAAACCCCAAAACAAACTCGACTTCAATTTTAAAATATGTTTTGAAATCTTGCCTCATATTCGCAACCCAAACCTTTGAACTATTCTAACCCCTTCAACATATTGAAACTCAAAAAGATTCATTTAGGTTAAGACCCAAGAACGAGGTTTAGAATTAGATCGAATCGGACTTTAGGGTTTTGTCAAACATTTCAAAAATTCAAAAACTTACGCATTTTTAGATTCGTAAATTCATGCATGAGATGCACATGATGCTTATTACAAGGTTATTAAACTAGGGGTGTTACACCGTATACATTCATTGCCATGCTGCAGGACAATTTTTCCACTTCCAATGCATGCAATCTATGCTCCCTAACATTCCTCAAAAACCTCTTGCTTCTCCTATTGCAAGTAAGCTAGCAGTATCAACATTATTTGGGGATCTCAGATACCCATCTCCAAAGACTTCTACAATAACTTTAACAAACCTTTGAAGACTCTCTAGGACAGTACTTTCTCCAATCCTGATAAATTCATCAGTAGCATCCGCTGGTACTCCATAGGTTAGCATTCTAAATGCAGCAGTAATCTTCTGCAAAGGAGATAACCCTAGAACCCTAGCACTATTTCTTTTTTGCACAAAGTAGCTATCGTGCTCCACTACAGCTTGCACTATATGAAAAAACAGAGAACGAGTCATTCTAAACCTGCCAAGATATAAAAAAGGAATTGAGAGGGGAGAATCAACAAGAATGGCCAAACAAAACATATTCACTAATTTTAAACCTGCGTCGAAAGATAGTTGGGCTGTAGGTAGGAGCCTCTGAAAATAGTCTTCGTATAATCTAGCATGTCCGGCTCGTCTGTCGTGATTAATTATCCGACGTCCTAGCATGGAACCGCCATGGTGTCAAGCATTCAACAGTTGATCTTCATCGTGCACTATAAATGCTGTAGAGGACGATGATGAATCCACGAGCATTTGCTTGACAAGGTTGTGACGCTTCATTGCGCTATGGGAGATGAGAGAAATATGTGTGGGAGAGGAGACAGGTATATGGGAGAGCACACACTGCCAGGAGTGGCAAATGAGCTTGCATATATAGAGGTGGAAATATAGCCGTTGAAAAACTAGCCGTTCGAAATATAGCCGTTCGAAAAATAGCCGTTGGAAAAGTAGCCGTTGCAAATAAATTCGTTACTGCAAAAATCACCGTTAAACAAATTGCCGTTTCAACTATAGCCGTTACATATATAACAAATAAAAATAGGTTGGTAGTTATAGAATATTATTAAAAATATAGGAAAGAGAATATAGATGTTCAGATATGGATATTCTGCTGGAGTGGTGAGATAATACAGAGGAGGAATTTTTATAGATGGCTATCCATATAGATATATGGAGGCTCACATTTAGATGTGCTGTTGGAGTTGCTCGCCACGTGGCTGCCCAATATACTAACCCTTTTATTATTTTGCTCAGTCTACTCCCTCGGTCACTAGTTATCACGTGCGGCTGTATACGTCACTAGATTATTGGTACAATATTTTTATGTAGTAGTTTATGCTTTTGTTATCCGTGCCATCTATCTAAGCCAGGTAAGCAAATGTGAACCGATGTTGTATGATAGCACGTTTTACCATATATTCATGTTCAAAGAACACTAATCTTAAGACCTATAAAAATTACACGACTCCTAAACTATAACCTAAATACGTCATGGATGGCTCTACTCCCATCCCTGTCTCTACTCCCATCCCTGTCGGCATCGGCATCACCGCTGAGGGCCGATTGCGATGAAATTATAGGCAACGATCTTGGGGTCCTGGATCTCGCCGTGGAGGCACTCAGTGGCGTCCTTGTGAGAACCCGTGTTTTCTAAAAATCTAAACGTTAGGATCAAGTGATTGAATCCATTCATCTCATTCATGCATGTCAAAATCTGAGAGAAATTTAAAAATTTTCTTATCTGATAAACAATTCACATGCATATATATATACAAAAGCAATTCAATACACAAGAGTTAAACAATCTCAGAGTAAATCCATGTACATGAGTAATATGAAATAATTTAAAGAGACATATGAATATACTTAGGTAATTCAATTACAAGTATAGGAAATTGATTTACAACAATTTCAATATTACAAACCGTGATTATTACAAAAACATCTACAATGAAAACCTAGCTAATGTCTTTATTCTTTTCTCTAAGTCCTTCCTTATCATCAGCTCTTGATCTTCAACCTGCACATGAAAGCAAGCAACATACTACAAAAGGATATTGTAGTTAGGATTAGAAATGTTTGCATCTCCTGGGGAGATGCAATGTTCTATTTGGGAGATTAATCTTGTGAAACTAGGGAACTAGTCCTAGTTTCAATGAAAATCAGCATTGGCTTATGGAACAAATTATCTCAAAGGCATCAGTGTTTAAGGCAACATTTGAATTAAGCTTAAGGACAACAATTGAACCGAACAGTAGGCAACCAATCGAGGCATCAAATCATCAAAGTTCCATAAGCTAATCCATGTTTAGACTAATCTCCGTGAATTAGGCAACCAATTATAGATTAAGGTCTGCTTTCATGTTTTAAATCCAGCAAGACCTAGGTATTCCAAAATGCTAAGCATAGCAACAGCCGACAGTTTCAATAGTAGGCAACCTTCCAAAATCTTAAAATGATGTCCAAGGGGAGTGGACCATGCCCAAGCTGCTGGTGGCATTGCCTTGCCACCTCAAGCTCAAAAGGAGGATAAGGATCAGCTAGGGGCTGCCAAGCAAGTAGCTTACTCACCAAATAAAGAGAGGAGTCACCCTTTAGATGTCAATGCTGGGTATTTTCGAAATCCCAGCTCACCAGCCCCCAATCACCTATAAATAGAGCCCCTTGTGCTTCATTTTCATCCCAACACCAACCAAAAACAGTACCACATCCATAGCAAAGAGCTGAGAAGCAAGCAAGGCAGCAAGGAGGAGGAGGCAAAGCCTGAAGAAGCAGGTCTCAGAATACCACAAGAACAAGCTACAGCTTGCTTAAGGTATAATAGAGGAGATAGAAGTTTTCAGTAAAAGGAAGAGAAGTACCTAAGTTCTGCAGAAAATAATCTGCGTTAAGCTAAAATTAACCACGTGCTAGATCAAGTAAAAGTGATATGTTCTTATCAGCTAAAGAAATGGATAAGTCAAGAGTAGTGTCTGTTCTTTAAGTAAAGAAGGGAGGGGAGAATAAGGATCAGAGAAAAGAAATAATTCAACCCAAAGAAAGTGCAGCATCTGTTCTTACTCCAATCCCATGAAAGGGTTAAAACAAGTATAGCATCTGCTCTATTAATTTAAAGGAACTAAAGAACATAAAGGAGAGTAATCAGTAGCTATAGTAGCTAAAACAACCAAGTAGTGAAATCAGAGTCTAGCATAAGCACATTAACTATGAAGGATGATCATCATTAGACCTTAAATCTATAAGAATGTCTCTATCACCAGTAGGCTCTGGAAGTTTAGAAGAATACTTATTCTCAGCTCTAAGGTTTTATGAAGTCAACTAAAAGTTCAAACAAACAGTGACTGTTCTTATCTGTCCTAAAAGTTCAATAAGATCTGGAACTGCAGCTTACTTCTAGTGGAAAGCAATCCTAATCCTTCCTAACATCAGAACCATCCGAGGAGCAAATACCAAATTATGATAGGCATAACAATCAATTTAAATCTCCAGAACCAAGTAATGCTACCACTTTAAGCCATATCAGTGAAAGCGCACATATACAGAGATTTCCAAATTAATCGGACTACTACTAATTTATGAATAAGCAAGCAAGAACCCTAAAAATTTAGGGATTTGAAAGAAAAGGGGAAAGAAGGTAAAACTCACCTGTGAGGGAGGAAGAAGAAGCTTACCGGAGGCGGCGCGCCACCGTGGTTGCGGTGCGGCCAACTCACCGCTGTCCAGTGGTGGCGGCCGGTGGTGGAGGCGCATCAGCGGAGGCGGCCGAGGCGAAAGGTGGCCGGATGGAGGAGTGGCCGAGGCACACAAGGGCGCATCCGAGCGGATGGGCCGTCAGGGGGCAGCGCCAGCCCGAGGGGAGACAAGTTGGAGGCGGCGGCAAACCAGGGCGACGCCTTGGCGGCGCGGTGAGGCGACCGGCGGCGCCAAACCGGGGCAAGACCGAGCCCTAGGCTCGTGGAGGCGGGGCCGGGTGAGGCGGCCGGTGAGAGAGGGAGAAGGCCGAGCGGAGCGGCGCCAAGGAGCGGCGCAAGGCGGCGGCGGTAGATCCAAAGGAAAGGAGGCGCCGGCGGCGCCGGGGGAGAATCCAGGAGGAGCCGGCGGCGCACGGGTGAGTGAGAGAGAGAGGAAGAGATGAGGGGAATTAGGGATTTCAGAAGAAGGAGAGAGAGTGAAGGGGGGGGGCCGGCGGTGTGTGAGGAATAGGGGGAAAGCCGGGTTAGGTTTAGGGTTTTGGGATCCCGAGCGGGCCAACTGGGCCAGAAGGAGGCCGAGCGGGCCATGGGCCAAAGAAAGGTTTCGGCCAGCCCAAATTAAGAATAGCAAGACTTTAATTTTTGTTAAGAACTTTCCATAATGTAAAATTCTACAATAAATATGTGTTTCAAATCGATCTGAAAATACCCAACCCCACTTTTGTTTGTTTTCTTTCTTTTTGATGTTAAGAATTTTCTTTTGAAACTAAACCTAACAAGAGATAAACACTTCAACTTAAATTAAATAAAGCTTGATTCAACTAAAGTGACCTCTGAAAAATTCTTTAATCCAAATAACAATACCCTAAACCAATTTGAAATTTTAATACAATAATTTATGAAAATTTCTTCAAAAATTTAAATAATGTATACATACACGTATACGCATTCTTTTAAAAGAAGGCTTAATACTCTTTCTTATAAATTCCTGCAAATTCAGAATTCAAGCTTTTTGTATAACTACTTTAAAAATTTTCCTAATTCAAGTATTAAATGGTTTTACCTCACCGCAAAGTTATTAATAGTAAATTGTATAAATTCAGAAGATAGAGCAGATAAAAAAATCAAGGAAGTTATAATAAATATCATCTATTGCATTGTCTTCGACAAGGTAGTCCACATTGTCCAAACAATCAAAATTCTGTAAATCAACCCCATCAGCATAAGCATGCATATCTGCATATACAATTGTTATCTTCGGAAATAGTCCTTATCGGACAATTATTCCACTTCAGATCCCGAGGTTCTGCCGATTTCGTCCGAAGGGACATCTCACTTCACCTCTTATCCATCTCAAGGCAAGTTCATTTTTTGTTCATGTTGAAGATTATTTCTACCACATATATGCAATTCCTTCTTCTTATCACCTATGATAATTAATAAATGGACTGCATTATGATTCGTTGAATCATATATTGGTGGGCAGTGGAACCCCGGTATGGAACTTGTGGGGTGGTCAGGGTTCCATTGCATATGGTATCATCATAAGGTTAATAACAAATGTCAGTTGGCATTCTTACGCCGTAAAGATAGCGTTAACCGCAAGACCTGTTATGGGACAGGCGAGTCAAGTAATACCTTCTCAGTGCATATCTCCCAGGAACGTATGTAAAGTAACGTCTGGGGAAGCGTTAAGTCCCTCGCCCAGGGGAGCGATAAACCCTGAATTTCCGCTTTGGGAGGCGTTATGTCCCTGAAATATACAGAAAAGTACGCTATAATGACGAGGTGGGTAGTCGGTGCTGGATCGACTACATAAGGGGAGATATTGCCAAAGGGAAGGGTGAAAATGACTCGGAACCTTAGACCTGGCCACGCACCGATGGGAGTGTGATGGGTCTCGTACCCGGCTATAGGCTAAGTACCACTTGTGGGTAAAGTAACGCACCTCTGCAGAGTGTATTGAAGTGTGGCATTGTCACTCCCTGTTCTGGGTATGAACTGCGATCGTGGCGGGAAAGGAACCATCGGAGGTTCTAACGACCCGTGAAGCCTTCTGAACATAGCTAAATTAAAATTGACTTCTATCCAGGAACGATATTGGATTCATGCATATCCTTTGAGGACTTTGTCCTAGTAGAAATAGTCATTCAAACATCTGTTGCTATTATGAACTTGTTGAGTACCTTCTGTATTCATCCCCTACGTAAATCTTTCCTTTGTTAGACTCTGAACCATTAGAGGTTGAGTATGAGGAAGTCGAAGTACAAGCAGGAAAGGAGGAGCCGGACCTGACAGGAGGGATCGAAGGAGTCGATTACTATATCGACTATGGAGAGCAAGACGGGGCAGAGCTAGAGCAAGAGTAGTTTAGTTTAGTATAAGAATAAAATATCAGCTTTATTTTTCTACAATTTAATCTTCAGTTCTATATTTCTGTTGCTATTTTCAGTTGAACTTAATTTACTGTATTTCTGTAATAACTTATGTATATTTTGGAGTCTGTAATATATATATAGTTGTTGGACCATCAATGCTTCTGTTGTACATTCTAATCGATGTAATATAATGAGATGGGATTTTGTTATATTATATCAAAGACTGGCACACTACACCGTGCAGTGGTGTGCAGGGTCGCTTCAGGTGGTATCAGAGCAAATGTTCCAATCTTAGGAGTAAAGACCTAAATAGGAGACCTGTGAGTCTAGGTTAGGATAATCTTGTCTAGTGAAAAGCTGCTGAAAAGCCCAACCAAACACCCTCTAAAGCATGACACAAAAGTTCATCGCGTCTAGTACGTCTCTTTTCAGCTCAAGTTGACTTCGACGAAAGCCTGGCCAAAAATGATTTTGACGGGCCGAGATAGATGTCAGTTCACGCGCGGTGGGTAATAACGTTATACATATAGTTCATGTAATGAACAAATTTAAGTATATGATTAGTGAAGATCTATATACAAATAAGGTGGGTAAATTCCACTCTAATTTTTTGTATGTAGATGCATACATTTCATCTCACATCAAAAACCATATAATCTTGACCTAAACTCAATTTAGGAGAAAACCTTGAACCTAAAGCTATTCAAACCTTGCATTAATAATCCTCATACGTTCAAAATCGTTCAAAGAGGCTCTCTGCAAATTTTCAATCCTTTTGAACCTATTTTAATATTTGAAATGAAGCTATTCTTTAAGAGTTTTTAAATAATATTTTTTATTCAAAAATTATAAAATATTACCACACTTCAAAATTTTGCAAAAATAACCCTTATCGCTACACGCAATGGCGATAACTGCCAATCGTCATGCGGGTTGGCGATTGGCAGTAACTGCCACCCTGCGCCCTGCTAACCGAACCCAACGGTCGACTTTGTGGCGCTATGGCCACGCGGTATGGAGATTGCGGTCGCACTACCACCAGTTATCGCCATCGGAGGTAACGATTTTGACTTATCGCCACTATAGATGGCGATTCCGACCAATCACCATTGCAACTGACGATTACATAATGAATTTTCGATTCGCGTGGCGATATCGGTAGTAACAGCCACACCAGATGGCGATTGGACCTAATCGCTATACCTAGTGGCGATTGAGGTCATTTTTGCAAAAAATTTAAGTCTGGTAATATTTTTGTAATTTCAAAATAAAAAAAATATTATTTCTAAAAAAACTCATTCTTTAACAAGGCAATAATTGAGCAGATCTGCAAGTTATTGGAAATGGAAATTTCCTCACTTAAAAATGATGAAACTTTATATTCGTATTTTAAATATCTTAGTAAACTCCTATAAAGATTCTCAAAAATTCTGGAACTATATTTCTTGTACCAATAGCTCTAACCTATTCTTAACCCTATTTGTATTTGAATTCAAATCACCTCAAAACTATTTTTTTGGGTCTGAGAAAATTTACACAGGTAGTATACTCCTAAAGAGTCCCTATGATTTTTACTAAATTTTGAACGCAGGGTTGCACCTCCTAAAGATTGGAATACTAAAACAAAAAAAAATCAGAAAAAGAAAGGGAGAAACCCTAAAGGCTATCGGGCCGGCTAGCGGCCCGCTTCCCGAGTGGTCCGAGGCCTAGCCTTCTCCCCGCCTGCGTCGCCCATGCCCGCCTTCTTCTTCCCCTTTCTCCGTTTTCCCCACCAAGAAACGTGCCCGCCGTTTCCTCACATCCCTGCCCTGCTGACCTCACCGGCAGAGCTCCCCTGCCGCATGGCTCGCCACCTGCCGCACCCGTCTTCTCCTATCTCCCTCGGCGCCGTCGCCATTCTCCAAGACCAAGCTCCCATTTTTCTCTTCCCCAAGCCCTTCTTTTTCCTCCCTTGCTCCCCTCTTGTTTCTCTTCTTCACTACCCCGTGGAATCGAGCTCCTCCTCCCCTTCAACCCCGCTGGTGGGGTCTCCTCCCCAACGCCACCGAAGGCTCGCCGCCCCCGCCGGACTTCTTCCCCAACATCGCAGCCGCGTCCACGCCCGAGCCCCTCCTACCGATCTCCGTCCTCCCCACCTTTCCTCACCTGTAGCTCCAAGCCCGAGTTCCACCGTAGGACCGCACCAATGGGGAACACGCCGTCTTCCCCATACTCTACCGGAGCTCCGCCGCACACGTCGCCGCCGTTGCTGCCGTCTTCTCCAACGCACCTGACAAACCGGAGCGCTTTCTCACCGTCGCCATCCCCGGAGTGTGGCTAGCGTCGTCTTCGGCATCTACCCCACCGCCACAAGTCACCTCGAGCTCGGCCTTGACCTCCTCGGCATTGGGGTGAGGCTCGCTGCCGACGCTCCCTCTCCCTCCCTCCCTTCTCTCCCCGGTGCTTCCCCATTTTCCCCTGTCAGACCGCATAGCTCAACGGTCTAACCGGACTGCCCAAACGACCTGTGGCAGTTAAACCGGTTTAGGGAAAGACTTAATCACCGTATTTAATTACTGTTAACTATTAGAGCTTAATTATTGCAATCAATTTAATTGCTAATGATTAATGATGTTAAGAAAAACGTAGTTATTAATTAAAGATCCGGATAATTGATGTTAAGAAAAAAACTTGGTCATTAATTAGCATAATTAATGCCAGGATGTTCCGGTTAAGTCATGTTGGCTATTAATTGCTGTTAGAGCTTCATTTACTTGCTAATGATTAGCACCCTTAATATACTGCCCTAATGGCCGGCGGTTAAGGCAGGTTAATTAAGTTTGGACACCTTTAATGACCACGGTTTATTATTTGAACATATTTAATGCTCAATGATTATGTACCGGATCATGCATTAATTAAAGAGCCCTGTTTAAATGTAACATTGATTGCAATTAAAGCTTTCACTTAATGTATTAATTACTTCGGGTAATTAATGTTAAGACAAGATCCATCATTGCATAAGTGTAATTAATGCTTATGTAATAACATCTTAATAATGCTAATGACAGATTTGGATTAATTGGGTTCATTACCTCATAGTTAAGCATTAATGACAATGATTAATGCACTGTTTAATAAACAGCCTATACCACGTGGGACCATGTCATGAACTTTTTGTTTAAATGGAAAATTTATGCCGTAGTGAGTATGGCAAAAGGGACCCACGGCTGAAATAACAAAGAAAATAAAAATAAGAAAAAAATATAAAACAACCTGCCCCACATGTAAGACTACGAATAAAAAGCAAAGGAAATGAGAAAATCCTTAGACTATGACAGGTGGGCCTGCCTATCATTTGACCAGTCTAGTCAACATTGACTAAGGGACTCAATTGTTATTCTAAGAGCCTAGATTAAACCTGAGAATGAAGATATTTAAAATGTTTTTCTTTACTAAGAAAAAGAGACATAAAATATTAAAAATGGTTAAAACTTTAAAAAATTGTATAAATTTATATGAATTCTAAATGAGGTGATTATCTTTTATAGACTCATCTTTTAATGTGAACTATTTACTGGAATAGGTTTCATTCTTGTTACCATTATGAAAAATTCTGAAATTCAGACGTACCTTTTAAACCTAGTATTCAAATATGAAATTTCATGGAAATTTATGCTAACTCCAATGGAACATATGATATATGAAAAATTCATGGTTTTAAATTTATTTCATCATGCCATCATTCTTATTTATGCTACTGCCATACAAAAATTTATATTAATTGCTATGCTAAATAATCCTAAGGATGACACATAACACTTCAAAATTCATATCTTGAGATCTACAAGTCCAAAATAAATTATTCCAATTGCATTAGCTTCCTAATTGCATTTCCTACATTTTAGGATATATTTCATGCATAATGTCATATTGGTTCTTGCTAGTATTGATTGGATGCTCATTTTTGTCGTTTTCCAATAATGTCATCACTTCTCCTGTTCTCTGCCTCTTGTCGCGATCCTCCTTGGAGAGCTTCTTCTTGCGCTTGTTCTTTATGGAGTTGTTGTAGTGTCCCGGCTGGGGCCGTTCGAAGCTTTGGTCCCATTCCTTGATGAATTGGAGAGCTTCTTTGGCACTGGCTGCCTTGTCAGCGAGGTCCATCAACTTCTTCACCGTCTTTGAGACAGCCATGACAACTTCCTCTTTATACTTTTGGTTCCTGCAACCTAGAATAAAAGTTTGAATAACTTCATGATCGGTTACCTTTGGTATGGTATTTCGAACGTTGCTGAATCATCGGGTGAACTCGCGTAGGGTTACTCCTTTTCTTGGAAGAGTCGGAAGAGGTCATCAGACTTCCCAGGACATATGTACATGCCTTGGAAGTTTGCTTGGAAGCAGCTGCAAAACTGTTCCCACAAGTGGATTAAACCGTGTTGAAGGTTGGTAAGCCAAATCTTGGCTGGTCCTTTGAGGGCAGTCGGGAGATAATTGGCCATAACATTCTCGTTCCCTCCTGCCGCCTCAATGGCTATTGTTTAAATCTGCAGGAACTCAGCAGGGTCAATCATACAGTCATACTTCTCGATCGATCCTGGTTTGAACCGTGAAGGCCAACGAACCCTTCCAAGTTCTGTAGAGAAAGCATGGCAACCATAGATGGCTCCTCGAGTCGTTTTGTCACTCGGAGTCGGAGACCGTCCTCTGTCCCGGCCATGATACCAAGAAGTATTGTGACCAGGAGATTGATTCGGAGGAGTCTTTGAGTTCTTTCGGTGTGTAAGGTATTCACGTAGGTCATCTGCCGGGTGGCCTCGGATGGGTGAATACTTACGAAGATGTGGCGGGATGAAGTCTCGGGAAAGTTGTTCCCGATGAGACCATCTTTCACGGTTAGCTTCTTCACGAGAAGCGTTGGAGTGAATCTTTGCTCTCGTGGACCTGTGGTCGATGGCCGCGTGGTGTGAGGACTCGGCTTGTTCTCAAGCCTGGAGGATACCGTTCTCCATATCGATTAGCCACTGTTTCCCTGCTAGGGTAGTCAGATCTATCATAGGAGGCTATATAAGCCTAGATGAGATCTACAATTAGTCGGGGGGTGATTGTCGAGATTGATCTTCCCTTCTACTTGCTCGAAAATCTTCGGGTTGTACTTCTGGCTATCCAAAGCTGAGCTCTTGCTCTTCAGCGATCCTAGAATAGCTTCCCCCCTCTCTGAAGGCCTTCAGGATCCTTTTATAGAGGGTGTACCGTATCATAAAGGATATGGACCCGTCTCCAAGTATGACTCTATCATCCTTAAATTTCAGGATTGACTGTCTAATTTAAGGAGCCCCGGATACCTACGGGTGGTTTCTTTATCGACCTAAAGTTCTTTTCTGAAGTACACATCTTCCCGGGTAATTAGGGTATCCCTAGGTCTTTCTGTATTTGTATATGGATACTGTCGTCGTATACAGTAGTTTTGTACTACTCATCGTATCTTGTACTCCTTTTCTATAGAGTTTTATTATGGTATACAAGTTGTTGTCTTGGCTGCCCATACACCATGCGTGTATGATTTAAAGTATATGGGTTAACCGTAAAGAGTTAGTGTTGTTCTTTCATTTATTAAGTGTGATGAGCATCGGTTGAGTGACCTTAGGGTCAGGTTACCATGAGGGTATCATTGCCGAACTCCTCCAATCTTATTATGTTTAGTGGATTTGAGAACAACACTAAATCTTTATAGTGTTTTGGAATTGAATTTAGCTCAGTCTTGTGATGTCATGTCTTTATCCAGCTTGGCCAATGGTGATCGCATACACCTGAATTGTGTATGATATATTGGCACAGTATCAGATCAACCAACGGTGATAGATATGTATGATGAATATGCGTATAGTATACTGAATGGTTTTTCAAGTATTCAGACTGAGCAACAGGTGAGCTATTCCTCGATTCTGACAATTCATCAAAAATAGGTAAATATAATCTTGTGAATTATTCAAACTTTTTAACCAATTTTTTGTATTCAATAATTCTCTAAAGACTAAGCATACACTACTACACTAGTAGGTCATTGCTACAGGCCATAGCGCCCCATGACAATATGCTCTTCTTATCAAGTACAAATGCATATCGGGATTGGGACGAGTAGCCAAGCAGGTTTCGAATATCTTTTGCATTTGGACTCTCTTCCCAGAAAAGCTCCTGCCATCCCCGGGAAGCTTAGCGGCACGCCGCACGCATTTATATATGCTATCACCAATCATCGTTGACTGGACTGGCACGGTTGTTGAACCGTCAGTCTTGATCCGTAGAACCTAGCTCGATCGATTTCGTCTTCATTTATCTCTAATCCTGTTGCCTTCGCACGCTATGGCGCCTCCTGCTCAAGGCACCCGGATCATGCACTGTTCTACTTTCTCCGTTCATAAATATAAGCCGTGCACAAGATTTAAGATCAAACTTTGACCAATAATTAAACCAATAATATTAAATTATATAATACAAAAGTGATACCATTTGAAAATATGTTTGAATATGAATCCAACGGTACCACTACTATGTCATACAAGTCAATAGTATTAGTTTAATTATTGGTTAAAGTTAGACCTTAAATTCCGTACACGCCTTACATTTGTGGACGGAGGGAGTATATCGTACGAACGGAAGGGCACACCTTATTTCTAAGCGATCGATCACAATGATAATGAGTAAAACAAAATGCAGTTTAGCTTGCTCCAAGTTGATCAGTCGAGTCATAGCGTTTATGTCGACAGCTATAGCTAGAGTGGCCAGTTTCATTGGAGATTCCGACTTCACAATAAATAAATGTTGGATGAAATACGACATGGATATTATTATAGCATCAGATATAATCATTAAGATATTCTCAAAATTCTAGATATGTTAGTTTCAACTAAATAGTATAATAGCATATTTCTCAAATACACATGAACAATTACGTCAAAGCCAAACACAAACAGGAGGATGCACAAGACATATGTGGTCTTTGGAGGGAAGACAACAACGAAAGCAGAGTCGTTGTCGTTGTCGTCGCTAGTTATGACATGGTCATTCGCTTGTTGTAGGCGAGGTAGCCTCGCGTGATGTAGTCGTATCAGTCATGCATACAATCGATGTAGACGAAGACGACAAATGTGATCAGTCGTGTCGAGACGTTCCCAAGAACCTTATTCGCCTTCTTGAGTGCAGGGTCTCGAACGCGGGTTCTAGAGGTCTGCTCTCCCGTACACTCGTGCACGCAGACGTTGGAATGTAATGGTCAGCGTGGCAGCGACAAAACAGTGGATGTGAAGAAGTAGAGACGAGGTACTCTTTTGCTAGTTAAATTTTAGTAAAACGCCGGCTACAAAATTTTAATGCTTGGACCGAAATAGCAAAAAACCACACAGCCAGCCACGTCTCGCGCTCATGCCTGGCCGAGAACGGCAAGGCAAGTGAGAGAGTGAGCGTGAACGTTGTGTTGCCTACTTTCAATGCCACAACAAAAAGAGCTATACTTCACCTTATAAGATGGTCTACGTACCTCTACTTAAACTCTCGGAACTCTCGGGACTAACTTATAAATAAGTGGACCTTTAAGATCTACCTGATTTAATTATTTTATTAATGAGCTAAGTCTAATTAAATCTAACACTTGACGCATCGAGGAGACGAGAAGACGAGACACACGATAACACGTTCAACGGGCTGGCCCAATGGGTAGCCCACTGTGTCCCACACTAGAGCCTCTCGCCTCGCCATGGTCTTCCCTGACTTCGCTCGACTCTTTCGCCCCGCCACCTCTTATTAGAACTTTCCTAGGAGCCCACCCCGCCAGAACGTGCCCAGCGCGCCCGGGAGGAGGCTGATGACCTGCTTCTCTTAAACACGCAATGTCCTGGTCGTGCCCGAGTAGAGCAAAAACACCGAGCTAAATCTATAAGCTAAATCTATCTCCCAATTTGTAGCCCCCTCGTGTTCTTTTGGATCGAACATGCGCAATAGGCTTTTGGGGGGAGGGAATTATAGTTGGAAGATAAACTGCAATACTGCCTCGTCCTCGTATATTTTGTGATACCAAATTTCATGTGGAATTTGTTTTCCCGAAGGAATTCATGCCTCTCATCGATACAATCTCATGTATGCTAGTAACTAGAAGAGTCAGAGAGGTCAGGACATGAGACACCAAGGAAGTTTCTCCATACCATGTCATTTTATCGCTCGTCGTGTCCCTCGTACTCTTTCTCTCTCTTCCCCTCAATTGTCGTGTTGAGATATGATCCACATTTTAATAAGAGACGGCGGTCTATCATAACGGATTTTTTTTATTTTTTACGGTTTGATTTACACCTTCGACTCGAGTCAATTTTATATCACTATTTATATCACTACCAACTCCACTATCACCGACCTCCACCTCTTAGGTCACTAACACCTCTCACTACAAATATTAGAAACTCTGGAGATAACTCATCCACCAACACTAACCCAACTACTCCCTCCATTCCAAAATACAAGGCACGCACGCATTTCAAGATTTACTATTAGACTTATAATATTTTGATTATGTGATATAAAAGTGATATTGTTGGATTCGTTTTTGAAAGCACTTTCCAATGATATCATTTTTTATATCATATAACTAATATATTATAGACCTAATTGTAAATCTTATGATGCGTGCGTGCCTTATTTTAGGATGGAGGGAGTAGTTATCTTTTGCCCCCACTTCGCCACCCGGCCCTACTCAAGTCACCACTGCCATCAATCCCCTTGGCCATGCATGAGTTTGAAGACAATCGAGCCCACCAGGTGGGCCTAGTCCGAAACCGTGAGAGCGATTTAGCGGTACAAATTCATGATAACAACGCCCAAATCCTTTAGGTCGCACTAGGCCCATGGATAGCCAGCCCATCGCGCAAAAGAGGCCATCCGTTCGGCGTTGCTCGGCCTAGATCGAGGCGGATGGGAACGTGGGGGCCCACTGATTCTCTTGCCCAGAGTGTCTCGGCTCCTCTCCACAAGTTCACAGCTCGGCCTTCGCCTCGCCATGGCCTTCTCCGCTTCTGTCGCCCCCTTCGCCCCGCCTTCTGGAACCTTCCGCCGAGCCCGCCCTCGCCCCGCCGTAACGTCCCGAGCCGGCGCGCCCGGGAGGAGGAGGAGGAGTCTCATTGCCTGCTCCTCTTCCCGGCCCGACGTCGTGGTCACGCGCGAGCAGGGCAAGAACGCCAAGCTCATCGCCGCGCTGGTAAGTTCCCGATGGGTAGCTCACGCATCGCTGTTTGGATCGAACGCGATGGGTTTTCGGGGGAGCATCGGGGATTAGAGTTGGAAGAAGAGGGGTTCTTCCACGTCTGTTTTGTTATGCCCGGACCGATTTTTGGTGAATTTAGGAGGAGGATTTTATATGGTCGTCTGTAGAGAGACGAAATTTTACGTTTATATTTTGAAGAAAAGAAATGAAGTTAATTATACCATTTTGAGCTAGGAGGCTCATGGATTTGAAACTATCTTCAGGGATTGCAATTATTTCCTTCACGTGGAGGGTTGGCTTGGGCTTGGCAATGGAGAAATGAAGGGACCAATTTTATAGAATATGGCGCCGCATGCTAATGGAGTTGATCGCTTCTTAATCTTTTCGGAACTGTTGTTAGGAGCTTGGAGCTTATAGTTAGTTGTTCTGCTAATCAATTCCACTTTTGTCTGATTTGACATGTAATGCTGTGCTTGGAAATCATTCGTTAGTAGGCTAGTAGCAATCTTTCTTCTGAATACGTATTCCTTCTTTCATCCATTTCATATGGAGCTTGGTTTATGAGCTGCATTGCTGATTTTGCTTAATTTGGGCTCGGAGAATTTCCCGGATTGACATGATATGCAGTCTTTTATGTCTCTATGGCCCTTCTTGAAATCTTTTAGTTATCCAAATAATTACTATCGAGCATTCACATAAATTTTCTAATTGGATTCTGTAGGAGAAACATAATGTACAATCTCTGGAGCTTCCTCTTATTAAGCACGTTGAAGGCCCTGATACAGATAGGCTTTCAGCTGTCTTGCGTGGTAGGTGGTTCAGTCTATCTTTAGTATAACGTCTCGTTGTTTCTTTCTTGCCCTGTACATCCTCGTAACAGATATTCGTTAGATAGGCTAGTAGCAGTCTTTCATCTGAATGTGCATTCCTTCTTTCATCCGTTTCATATGGAGCTTGGTGTATGAGCTGCATTACTGATTTGCTCCAACAGATACTATAATTGTTCATTTCTTTCCACTCTCCTCTTTATACTTGCTTTGGGAAACCACAACTGCAAAATTCATGGTTTAGTCACTTTATAATTCTGTATTTACAGATGAAAAGTTTGACTGGATTACTGTAACATCTCCTGAGGCAGCTGCAGTGTTCCTAGAGGGGTGGAAGTAAGATTCAAACATATTGCAGTTTTTGTGCGCTATGTTGCTACACAAATTGAAACTATGCGTCATTTCACGATTCATTCCTCATAAGTTGTGGGCTTGTGGTGGCATAGGTTTGTGCACTTTCTGTCATTGAGTAGTCGGCTAACCAAATACATGACGTATTTTACATGTCTATAATTTTTAGAGAACTTTGTTCCTTCAATCAATCATCGTTACATGAATAAACCAGAACAATTCAAACATAATATGAGACTACCTTCCTTTACATAAGTTACACAATAATTCAATATCAGGGCTGCTGGAAGGCCTAAGGTGCGAATAGCAGTTGTTGGAGCAGGTACTGCAAGAACTATTGATGAAGTATTGCAGTCTGATGATACATCCCTCGAGGTTGCATTTTCTCCTTCAAAAGGTATTGTGCCCCATAATTTATATGATGTATCTACTACCCGTGCACTTTAAGACTTCATATGTCTTGAAGACTCGAACTATGTTTAATTCTATGAGGTGCTTGTTTCATTTCTTTGTTCATCAGCTATGGGCAAAGTTTTGGCCTCAGAGCTTCCAAGGACCAGTGAGACTACCTGTAAAGTGTTGTATCCTGCATCTGCAAAGGCTGACCATGAAATTCGTGAGTCAATATGGTGTTCATGCAATTAGCATTTATCTGTTTGCTATTTCCATCCCCTTTCAATCAAGCCATGTGATTTCTGGCTTTCTGTTTTCCAGAATGAGCTATCAATTCTTCTGGGCTTTGCAATCAATCCATATTATAAATATGTAATAGCTTTGAACTTGGACTCTTTTAGTTCAATTTTTTTGTATGGTTGTAAACTTTTCTAATTACTTATATTATTTCAATGTATGAGCTTGGTTCACTCTTTATTCCTTATCCTGTGGTTTCTGTCTCCCACAACAACTGTATGAAATATTCAGGCTTTATGTTGCTTAATTTTGTCGTGCAATGCAGAGAATGGGCTGTCAGATCGAGGATTTGAGGTGACTAGACTGAACACATATACAACTGTAAGATTTCACTTATATTGAATCATTACCTTTCCTTTATTTAATTCTCATTCCGTGTCTTACCTAATGTATATATGTAACAAGTATTCTGCATCTTTTGAGATATCTATGGTGATCGATGGTATCTATCATGTTTAGCTTGATCTGCTCTTAAACTATGTGTTACTAATTTTATTTGTACGTTAGGTATTAAGCTTCATATGAAGCAGCCTTTTGCAAAGATGTCACATAATCCTGAACTAGAGTTGGATTTTTTTCCCTTGTAGGTTGATTCTAGTGAGCTCGTAAACTCAAGGCAGCTGTTACACACAATCTTAATCATTGAACCATACTTATCTTAGTGCACTTTGAAAACCTAATGATATTTTGTCTACTGCAGCCTGCTTTCCCTTTGTCATATTTAGGGCCTGTTTGGTTGGGCATCAGCACATTGCAAAAGGCTGACAAAAGGCAGCTTTTCCAAATAGCTGAATTTGCACTGCAAAGCTCACAGCTACTGTTAGCAAAAGCTGCTAAAAAGCTGGCCGTTGGTTGGGCTGCAACTTTTTCCAGTGAAAAGTTACTGAAAAGCCCAACCAAACACCCCTTTAGTTTTTGTAAGGTTGAATGTGAAATATCTTAACAGAATAGAGATTTTGTGTTCTGAGAACTAGAAATAATTATCATGAATTTCACATTATATTCCACAGTTTATGTACACATGAGCTTGGATAAGTATGTGAAACGGCTGTGTGTACAAGCAGGTACCTGTACAAGATGTAGACCCACAAATTTTTAAAGCTTGCTCTTCAGCACCAGTTGTTGCAGTAGCTTCTCCTTCCGCACTCAGGTAACTATATTAACTGTATCTCATTATGGGGTATTGCAAGATTACATCAACAAATTTCTATTTGAGAAGCTTACTTTGTTTCATATAAGGGAAGCTTACTGATCCACAAGCACATAACAATTCTGTCCATATCATGCCAAACTTGGAATATGATATTTGCGTACTGTCTCTCCCTGTGTCATTGAAATTAATTACATTTCACATAATTTTTTAGCTGTGCTTTACTCTCTTCAGTTCTTTTGTGGTGTCATGATGATGCAGAGCTTGGCTAAACCTCATTTCACAAGTCAATAATTGGAGCAACTCAGTAGCTTGCATAGGCGAGACGACCGCCTCAGTAGCTAAGAAATTAGGCCTGAAGAGCATATACTATCCTAAGACCCCTGGACTTGAAGGGTATGCACACATCATGGTTCTTTTTTAATAACATATGCCATTGTCATGGACAAGTCGGAGTGTTGGACATGCATAACCGGTGTTCACATCATATATTATGATTTACGAGGCCCTTGACTACTGTATCATCCATGTTGCTTTTGGCAGGTGGGTTGAAAGCATTCTCCAAGCGCTTAGAGCCATAAGCAATCAAATTGAGGTACCCCTTGTTACACTCCTTGGATTTCTTGGTTTCTTTCGTGATAGCCTTCCCCTTTTTCTGCAGTATTCTCCTAAGTCTCGAAGACGACCACGCCTTTGTACCTGGTGTTGGGGGCTCTTTCTTGATGTCGTGACGGCTGACTACGTAGCCTGTGGGTGCATTCTTTGCTTCTTTGAGGGGAACAGCATGTGTTTGTTTGCTACTAATCACACAATGTGTTGCTTGTACTGTAAAGAGAGACGAAAATCGTGAGCTGTGTAGTGTAGCATCTAAACATCCCAAATCGCTCTGTGATGCATGCAAGTGTTGCTGACTGCAGGTTTCAGCTGGAACATCTTCCCTAATTTCCCGTAGAAGTTGACACTCGATGTTTTCTTCTTCTTTTCTGAAAAAAGTTTGGCACTCGATGTATTTATGTCGTGGGCTACTAATCAACAGCTTCGCAGATATTTCTCGGGCTAATGGCCCAAAGCTGCACCTCACCCGTTCTCAGTTACCGGTCCTTTTTCTTGGGCTAGCAATCGCGTATATGCGATGCATCTATTAACAAGCATAAATTAAGCCACACTATATGTAATATTGATAATGAAAGTAAGAGCCCAAGCACCGCTCTACATCTAATATGTCGTGATGAAAGTAAGACCCAACTAAAGCACCGCGATATATAGAATTTACAGCACGATCACGAATCCTAATACTCCAAGGAAAATCTGTCGTCTCGACCTTAAAGGTGAACCGCTAAATTCTTACCCTTCAATTTCAGATCAAAACAGTGCAGAAGTATTGGTAAAAATTAGAAGAGCATTTTTACTGAGTCGTGCAGTTATTGGCTGGATTATTAGAAGCATACGAACTAAAGAATGAAAGAGCCTGCGAGAGTGCTTGCCATGAACTCATGCCAGAAGATATGAAGTGGTGCACCTGAAGAGTGGGGAAGAGGAGAAATAAAGCAATGGTGGAAAGTGATTATTAAGAGGGTTAATTTATAATTAGCATAGACATGATTAAAGAAGGATTTAACTTTATGAACATAAATAAGTTATAAAACTAAAATTAATATTTTCACAGTTAAAATAAAAAATATCACATTCTACTTTATACTTCTTATATTAGTATAAATCATTGTAAGCTGCGGCGTGATTCTTCCGCTGATCGCATATCTGTCCTCGCTCAAAGAGCCGCCACATATATTGTGACACGGTCGAAGAGAATCTGCTGATAAGTTGCGTAGATGAACCGAATACCGCGCGGACCGCGGACTCTCCGCCATCTGCATGCACTCCACCAAAGACTCCAACGTACATAGCTTTTCAAGCTTCAGCCGGTGACAAATTCGTAGCAATATTTGGCTTCTTGTTATAGCTGTCAGCGTCGCGAGTTACTTCAAAACTAGGATACAATTTGCTCCGGCAAGATGGTCAACGAGGACAGGTTTTTCTTTGCTCCGGTAGCATGCAGCAGCCCCCGGCCTCCAGGATGGGAAAACGTCCGTGTCCACCGAGCAAGCAAAGCTTCTTACACGTCGACGTCTATGTTGCTGGTGTAACCCTCCCTGCTTAATCAAGCACATGCCTGGTCAAAAGCAGCCTGACGAAAGCGCCGCCGCCGCCGCCGCGGATGACGACGGCTTGCTCGCCGGCGTCTGCACAGGCGATCGATGAGAGAGAGAGAGCAAGCCGTCGTCTGCACAGGCGATCGATGAGAGAGAGAGAGCACCAGCAGCTCGCTAGAAACAGCTGCAGCTTTGCGAATATGCGCCTAGAGAACTACGGCGAATTTCGCCTTCCCCTTTCGGCTGGACATATTCGATTCGAGTCCAACTTTACATCACCTCGGAAAAAGAGGGAGAGACGGGCACAAAAGCCTTGGCAATTTTGCGTTATAAAGGAATGGACTAGATAATCACCAACTTATCAACCCGAGGTAACCGGAAAAGAAAGTACCACTGGTGTTGTACCATCAACCACTATACGTGTCACTGTAATTAGCAAGACGCCGAGAGCCTGACCAAAACAAAACACCATTTAACCACTACGCGTCGCTGTAACTAGTAGTATAAGATGCCGAGAGCCTGATACCAAAACAAAAGAACACCATAATACTGTACCTTGAGAAGGGCGAGTAGATTCTCTGATCTCCCGCCTGATCGCTTTGTAGTAAGCGGTGGTTGGAGATGGACATCAACTGTCTTTATTCGCGTAAACTAAAGATTTAGTAGTACGAGTATAAGATAACCATGTCTACGTGCGGTTGCTGGCAAGTGAAGGAAAGGATTAGCATCAGCATGGAATTAGTTGTTGGAGGAAGGCAGCGATCGATGGAATCAAAATCCAAGTACAGAAAGGTACCATTGCGATTGGAGTACTGGTAGTCTGGTACTAGTAGCAGTACATTCAAGGTGCCGTCGCTTGGTGCTGGACTTTGGACAAGGACTGGACAGCTGAAAAATTGGGCCAGATCATTTACTCCGTAGGCTAAGACCTGTCGTGCTACAATTTCAGCCGTCGTTTCCCCAATCAGAACGTGTGCAGCGCTCAGGAGCCGGTCGCGTGCCCACTGACCACTGTAGTGTGAAGGTACGAAACTGTTTTTGTGAAACGCAAGAAAGATGGGGAGGAGATGCAGCAGCGAGAGAGAAGGGAAAGTTCGATAGGTTACAAAAATATTTCATCCAAATCCAAAAACGAATAAAAAATAGATTGCGAGATCATTCAAGAAATACAAGTAATTCTAGAAAATACAATCATTCATTGATTTATTTTCATCGTTACCATCCCACACACTTAGACCAGAGGCATAGAGCTTCGTGTTGATAACGTGTCTTACAACCCGTGCTGATGAGTTCGATCCAAGGAGTGCGAGATATAATCGTAGACGCAAAAGGAGTAGTCGAAGAGGATTATCGAACACCACACATATGTACACGTACAGTCTCTCTAGTTCTTTATCACATGTTATATTACAAGTGATGAATGAGCCTCTGTTTATATAATAATTTTTAAAAAAACAAGCTAGATAAAAGCCTACATCGACAAACATAAAAAGATGCTACTATGCCATAATTCGATAGGAATCACGGAGGGAGTGTGCGTGCTGTCAGTGCGGAGTTCTCGTGAAATTTACGTGTTCCGTATATACATATATATATATATATACACACACAAGCTCCATGTGGGCGACCTGTACGATGAGGGTAGCTTACGTTTGCTAGAATCCAATAATGCCATTGGCCATTGCTACAAAATGCATGGACAGACTGCTGCTAGCTTTCGTACAGCAAGGTTCGTATATACACGAGGTATTTCTACTTTTCCTTGCCTCGTTCTTCTATCTGGGTAATATGGTAGGGAAGTAGCCCTCTGCAATTTTGGCACGTGCTAGCTCTGATTTAACTTTACTCTCTCCAGTTCGCCACGGATCAAATGCTGTTACATTTCCATCTACTCCCGTATCCAAAGTGGAAAAGATACGAGTATAGATATATAGAAGTGTCTGTTATTTCCGAGAGGTTAAAAAAAGTGTGTTATTTCCGGACTTGGCCTTTATATACCTTGGAGAGCATCTGTGTAAGCTAAGCATCTAGTATTCCGTGGGCAGTGCATATATGGCTTAGCTGTAATGTTTATACCCATTTAGACGTGATCATTGGTAAATGTCCATTCGTAGTTCAATCTAAGAATCTAACTATAGTTGTTATGTGAGATGTGACTAAAGATGTGCGTATCTTGGAAACAGGATGGTAGTTCAGTAATTTGCGCGCATCTCCAGGGTCCAAACTACGCAAGCGCTCTCGGCCACACGGCCCAGGCGGAAAGCGACACAGCACCACCACGGGACACGACCCCACCGATAGATTCCGTGGGCCCCACCGCACCTCATCGGGCCCACGCGATATAGCGCTAGCAAACACGGTCACGGGATTCTCCGGCGAACCCACGGTCGGGCCCACTGGTCGCAACCACCTGCGGGGCGCCACGTAGGCGGGTAGGCACGGGGCCCGGTACGGAATCCGCGAGGACGGCGATCAGCGCCTCCGCGCGCGAGATTCTCGGCCGTTTGGTGGACACGTGGCAACCGACGAGCGGAGGCTGCCGCCGAGATTGGAATGTCTGGGGCCTTGACTTTTGGACGTTGGATAGTACTCTCTCCCTCCACAAATAGAGCTGCACGAAATTTAAGTTTTAACTTTGATTAATGATCAAATCAATATTATTGACTTATATGACATAATAGTGGTATTATTGGATTCATATTCAAAGGTATTTTCAAATGGTATCATTTTTATATTATATAATTTAATATTATTGGCTTAATTGTTGGTCAAAGTTAGATCTTAAATTTCGTACATGCTTTACATTTGTGGACGGAGAGAGTAGTTTTAGGGGATTGATAGCTGCCTCTAATAACTAGTGAAGTAGCTTTCTGCTTCTTTACAATTTCAACCAATTTTTAAAGGAAATTTTCTACCTACTGTTTTGCTGTTTTGGTGCATGAATCGTCACGATTGCCATATGGGAATTCGAGATAGCATCATGCGAGATTTGGAGATTGGATTTCCGTTCTCCTCTATCGATGTTAATCATGATTCTAGAATGCAGATCCCGTATGATATACTAAGTGATCTCTTATGGTTGGGCGCATCCACGACACCTCCGAAATTTAATGCGAAGGTGGTATGATGTTATATTGTGCCTGTTATGGATTCGTCTTTACAAAGATAACATTTGATCATAATATGGAACAAAGAAATTTCATATGTTTTCAATGCGCATTTCCAAATATAGAGTAGATATAATTTCTTCGATATTAGTATTCATGGGTTAAATAAAAAGTAGACATGAGCGACTATCCTCATTCAACCCCAACCTTTCCGTTGGTGAGAAGCCAAAGCACAGATTGAGTTGAACATCCTAAAGCCACCTACTCATGTGAGGTGCACCGAGATGCATTGTGTATTTGTGTGTGCACCTCATGCATAGCAAATTAAGTTCTAAAATAACAACATTTGCTTTCGTGTCTTTTTTCCCACAATAAATTATAAAATAAGTTCAGTACAACATAATTTAGTAACCACAAACTGAGCCTAAACACCCACACTAAATTTATTTGTCTCTCTTTCCAAAATATTACTTCCTCCGTCCCAAAATGTAAGGCATATTTTGCTAATCTAATGACATTAATTTTATGTCACATAAACCACATACTAATAGAGTAATTGTTGGTCAAAACCTTGTCTTAACCAAATAAAATATGCCTTACATTCTGAGACGGAGGGAGTACTATCTTAGATAGCATGGTCATTTCCATCTAATATTATCTTGGTTTCATGGCCTCTTAATTCCCGTGCTAGATAAAAACACGTCTTATAGAAATAAATGGAGGGAGTATGTTGAACAAAACATCATTATGCATTGAAGAAAAATATGCTAATTTATCAGCATTTGGTGTAATTAAGCATTATCGAAAGTGTAGTACTAACTTGTATAAGCAAGCAAACATATGATTGGGAATGTCTCTCGTGGCTTGCATCTTATAAAAGCGATTTGCAAGAGGAAAAACAGCTCCAGGCATGCATAGCGCAAGCCTCGTCTAATCTTCTTCTATTCAAACCAGTGCCGCATGATATCAGCTTCCTGAGAAGTTGACGTGAGAATAATAAAAGAGCCGAAAGAGATTCGTAGTTTGGTTGTTTGGTGCTCAGGGATTCTCCTCAGATACTGGCACTTTTAGTAACCTTTAATTAATTTGGAATTTTTATAAGCTCCTAACTAAAGCATACTTCAATGATGCTTAAACAAATTAGCAAATCAGCACAGAGCCATATTAGAAAAAGCTTCAATAATTACGTGTGGCGATCAATGAGATCCTACAATGAAAAGATTTCTGGGCCCTAAAAAAAGAAAGCAGAAAAGAGGTTTGACTCAAATAATATCGATAAAAATATAGAGAGTGGATTTTGTACATGTACATGTGGGTACATGAGTTAAGGATTTAGGTCAATTCTCATATTTATGCATCTCAAAAAATTCTCCAAAAATTCATAGATGTTCATCATGTTATAATGTACAAACCCACAAAATTTCATGCAAAAATATAATCAAGAGTGCCCTACACAAAAAAGACAAAAAATTGTTGCTGCGTTGTTTTAAAAATAAGTTGAATTTTTTGTCTTTTTTGTGTAGGGCACTCTTGATTATATTTTTGCATGAAATTTTGTGGGTCTGTACAATATAATATGATGAACATCTATGAATTTTTGGAGAATTTTTTGAGATGCACAAATATGAGAATTGAACTAAATTCTTAACTCATGTACCCACATGTACATGTACATTTGCTTTTCTCAAAAATATACTCCCTCACATCCTAGAATGTAAATTATATTTTGTTTGGTTTAGACAAATTTTGATCAATGGTTACTCCATTGATATGTGGTTTATATGATATAAAGTCACAATCATAAGTAAGTATTTTTTAACACGAATCTAATGACATTAATTTTATGTCACATAAACCACATACTAATAGAGTAATTATTGATTAAAGTCTTGTCTTAAACAAACAAAATACGCTTTATATTCTGGAACGAAGGAGTGTACTCTTAAACTGAGACATTATTAGGTTTACTTTTCACCTAGTTATCGACCGTTAAGTTTTAAGGTAATTGAATACATGGGATTTGTCAGGGGAATTGAACATATGGGTGAAGAACTGAACAGATGGGGTCAATTGATTTGTCTCGTGACCATGTTCACGGTCGTCTCATGAGTAGTCATGAGTCCTGAACTCATGATCCACTTCACCTCATATTATTCTATGCTCATAATAACTCACTTTTGCCATAGTATAAGCCATCTCAACGGGCTCATTTATGTATTAAACTGAGGAAAAAAGCAACAATGACCAATGTATATAATAAACTTCAGGGAAAATAGAAGTGCAGTAGAAAACAGAAATAAAGTTCAGGGAAAAAGAAAAGTTCAGTAGGAAAAGGCTCATCTCGTCGGTTACCATTTTTCCTGGCTTACCATTGGAATGAGCTGTATCTCGATTGCATGTATTTTGAGACGTTTTAATATGCTTCATTTGGATAGTACGCGGTGTCAAATAACTGAAATAATACAAAATTTTGAAGAAACTATTAGACTAAGAAAAAAAGCCTCAATGACCAAGATAACAAAGTTCAACAAGAAATGGCTTGCGCAATCGGTTACTTATTTTTCTGGCTTACCATTAGAATGAATTGTATCCTGATGGCATACATTTTGTGGCGTTTTAATCTGTTCATTTGGGTAGTATTTGGTATCAAACAACTGAAAATACTACAAAGTTTTGAAGAAAAATATGAAGGACCCTGTTCAAAGAAGAAGAAGCAAGTTGTGGAGAAAATCAAGAGGGGTTGAATTTGAACGGATGGTGAACAATAAAGCGGCTGGTTACCGGCACCGAGATTGCATAAAAGGTTTTTCAGACCCGGTCTATGACAACTTGACTAGACAGACCAAAACACGTATGGTCTCTGCCGCAATAATACTAGCCACACACCATATAACCTCCAAAATACTCTGTCTAGATTAAACTACGTACTAGACCGCCCAATCGACGTGCAAGAGACGAACAACAAGCATACGTTCCTATACATGGCGTTGGGTCCCGCCCAATACTGAACTTGTTTGCTCGCAACGCACCAAAAGATCTATTCGGTTCCCCATCCAAATTATCTCCTGGACGTACGTGCCCGGGAACACAAACCTGCAGGTAGATAAGCCGTTTGCTTTGAGGAGCGTGCGGGCAAATGAGACGCATGCGCGGCTAGAGATTCCCGAGCCGTTGAATTCACCGGGATGGGAGCTGCGACTTACTAGTATCTCATTTCTCAATCATACTCGCCTTCGTGCGATTGGCTTTCTCTCCTGGCCACGGGCTCTACATGTTCAGATGCGACATGGACTTGTAGTTGTGGTCACTGCATGATTTGGAGCTTGCTCGTTTGAGATATCAAATTTAGAAATCGGAAACAACAAGAAAGGAGACGTGCTGCGTGGCGGTGTGCCACTCTAACTCAAATATAATGAGACGACAAACACGTGGCTATGTGGATTTATTATGGTATTCTTGTATTACGCTTTCTTTTACACTCGAATTTGTGTGGTATACATAGGCATATGGTATTGTACGTTGGGCAGGCAGCGATGTATTTACATTTGATTGTGAATGGAAAAATTCGAGCACAGCGTACATCTTATCTGAAATTCATGTTCTTTTGAAAATTCAAAATGAGTAAAAAAATTACGTCTAATTCAAAATTCATGTACGTTGAAAATTCAAATTGAATGAGAAGGGTACATTCATTCAACATTAATGTTCTATTGAAAATGCAAAAAGAATGAAAGGTGTACATCTCATTCAAAATCCATATAGCATTGGGAATTCAAAGTCAGTGAACATTACATTTCATTGAATAATTCATGTTCCTTTGTAAATATAAGATGGATAAAAGTACACATCAGTCGAAATTCATGTTCTTTTGAAAATTCATAACAAATGAAAAGTTTGCATCTATTTGAAATCCATGTTCTCTTGAAATTTCAAACGTATGAAAAGTGTATATCTCACTCAAAATTTATGTACTACGGAAAATTCAAAATCAATGAAATGTGTGCATCTCATTCAAAGTTTATGTAATTTTGGTAATTCATAATGATTGAAAAGCGTACATATTCAAAATTCACGTTCTTTAAAATATTCAAAACGAATGAAAAGTGAACACCTCATTAAAAGTTCATGTTCTTTTGAAAAATGAAAATGAAAATGAATGGAAAGGATTTTGGGTATGATTTTCCTGTGATATTTTTCTTGGGATGTATTTTATTTGGCAATTTTGACTACGATTCACGTCCCACATTGCAGGGGCAAAACGGCCATTTCAAATTGATAGGTTGGGGTTGGGCTTCCCCTCCCCTACTGAGGTTGTCAGAGAGAAGGGAGGCAACAGTTGAGGATGCAGAAAAATGAGAAGGATCTCAAGAAGATGCAAAAGCGTAAAGAGAGAGATAAAAGGAGAAGAGATGAGCCCCTCGATCTTACATAATTGCGGTTCGCAACCCACACTAACATAGGGGTAACAATCGATTTTGGGTTTAGTTTCCCTTGTGATGGCATAAGGCATAGTGGTACTTATGATATTTCTGCTCGAGACACATTTGGTAGTTTCGACCATGGTTTTTATCCATGACTCATTTTCAAATTAATGCCAGATAGGATTTTAGGCATAGTTTTCCATGTGATAGCCCACGACGTGGTGTCACTTGTGTTATTTTTGTTCAGGACGTGTTTTAGACTTAATTTATGGTTGCTCAACTGTATTGCGTTGAACATATTTAAAGAGCAGTTGTGCAAAAATTGATATCATATTTGGCAAATGAGATTATAATCCAACTAACTTCTAAGATATTAAAATAAAAACAAGCATAAGGATGCTTTTGCCTATTGTTAGCCAGCTTTAAACTTATTTTTCTGTAGATTAGATCAAAATCATATAACCAAATGATAAAATATATACTTTTAACTAAACAAAATTTTTATAATCCACCGAAATCTTTCTCCAACGCCAACTCGACACGGTCGTAAACTCGTAACCAAGCCTAACCAAACCTCTATGGTCACTGGTATCCATGGCCCACAATATTGCAGGGGCAAGACAGTCGTTTCAAGCTGCAAAGTCTCTTCTCATTTTCATTTCCACACCAAAACGAACCAACCCCTCCTCGCATTTTCCCTTTCTCCTCTGTCCCTCTCGTCTCCCCTCTCCGCCCCCCTCCCCTCCTTTTCATTTCTTTTTTCTTTTTATTTTCTCCGTGGATTCCCATGGTCACCACAGTGAAGTCTCTTCCGCCTCATGCCCTCTTCACCATGACCAGCCGCCGCCGCCTCCGCCGCTCTTCACCGGCGGTGACTTCCGTTTTCTTAACCCCCCTACGCTCCGCCATCTCCTCTACTCGGTAAGCTCCCCTCTTACTCCCCTGCTTGCCTGCCCTCTTTGGTTTCCTGCCTCCGGCCATCCTCAAACAAACAAGGCACTGCTGTTTGCCTCTCTCTTGCTGATGCTCTCGAGTTCCAGAGTGATTCATGCTTAGGTCGCTGAAGAATACTAAGTTCTTCTGGGGTTCTTGCGGCTACTTTTCTTGAGTTTTTATGGGGATACTTCAGTGTTCCGTAGCGCTTTGCCTTTTTGGCCACCAACTGCGGCGAGCCGGCGAGTTCTTGATTCTTTGTGGTGTTTTCGGTTTCTTGCAGGGGTTCCTTGGCTGCTCTGTGCTGCTTGTTCCTGGTCCTCGCTCTGTCCGTCTCGGCGGCGGCGGGGGATTCCGTGGAGGAGAATGATGACGACGGCGGCTGGCTCAGGTTCCGGGGTGTGTGTGCAGACCGGAGTTCCTTTTGCTTCTCGTTGCCGGCGGTTCAGGTGCTGCTTGCCAGCGATGATGGCGTCAAGGAGCCCGATTTGGGGGCGTCAAGGGACTGGGGGCCATCTCGGCCATTGTGCTTCCCCATGTCCGGCGGAGGCATGGTAACTTGCTCGTCTGTAGACACGATGATGACCGGGGCGCGCAATGGGTTGGGGCAGGAGGGCAAGGATGTTGCGAGATACAATAATGTGGCATCGTGCCAGGCGCCGCTTGTGCCTGACAATTGGATGCAGGCATCGAATGGGGTGCCGCTGGAGTTGGATGGCACGGCCACAGATGTCAACCCAAACGGCCTTTACGGTTCCTCGTCAATGAATGTGGAGATAAATCCACCAGTGTTGGATTGGGGCAGGAGTTACCTGTATGCAGCCTCTATGGCCACCTTGACTGTTGTGAATTTGAACAATGACACTGTTTTGCGTGTCTATGAGCCATTCAGCACTGATCCGCAGTTCTATGCGTATGGTTATGAGGATCTGGTTCTGCAGCCTGGAGAAAATGCATCGGTCACCTTCATGTTCTTGCCAAAGTTGTTGGGCTCTTTGTCATCGCATTTGGTTTTGCAGACTAATTTTGGTGGATTCATTATACAAGCTAAAGGAATGGCTGTCAGGTCGCCCTATCAGATACTGCCATTGACCAGGATGGATGTTGTAATAGGTGGACACCTGGAGAAGAACTTGTCAATATACAACCCTTTTGATGATTCTCTCTATGTTGAGGAAGTGGCTGTTTGGATGTCTGCATTTGAAAGCATAAAACAATCTTCTCACATTGTTTGTCAGTTAGGCCCTTTAGATGAGGCTGTGGAGTTAACTTCTTTGAGCAGTAACTGGTATACAGCAAGCAGTACTGAATTGGGATGGCCAATGATCCATATTAGGCCTAGTGAGCAATGGGAGGTGCTTCCTTCAAAAAGCAACACTATCATAGAGTTGAAATTGCAACCTCTTTCAGAAGGCAAGGTGTTTGGTGCAATCTACATGAAACTGCGAAATTGCACAACTGATAAAACGGATATTGTTGTTATACCTATTGAGCTAGAGGGGCACACCCGAACCTTCTATGACTCCACCAGCTTAGTTTCTGTCACGTTTGAGCGTATATCATCTTGTGCTGGAAATGGGTCCATATTTTCTCTTTCTTTACGGAATGATGCAACAGAGTTACTGAGGATTGTGAGTGTAACTGAGGTTAACAGGGATGGCCCAATTATCTTTCAAGTGAAATACCTGAATGGATTGATACTCTTCCCTGATACCGTAACAGATATAGCTTTGATAAGATATACTCCTTCAGTTTCAAAGGATATTTCATTCAACAAGTGCAATATAGTGGTAGAAACAAATAGCTCTCTTGATAGTTCAATCGTGATACCCTGCCAAGATATAACGGGGTCGTCTATTTCTTATACAACCAGCGCTGTTGTTACTGAATCTGATGAGCCATCTGTTGGGTCATTTTCTGAACAAGAGATCTCTGCTAACTCAAGGACAGGGTCTTTGGGCAGGATCCTAGAAATAGAAGGCCCGCATAACGTGAAGGTATTCCCTTGCGCATGTTTTTGAACTAAGAACCATGTGTCGTTTCAGTTGGTCTTAAACGTTGTTATATTAGCTGGACTATAAGTTGCTTTCAAGCACTCAATGCTTACAAAATGATCTATGAACCTAGTAATGAATAATGATCACCTTGCCATGCATCATGCTGTTCATTTATTTCATTCACCCCAGAATATGTTCTCTCTTTTATTTCTTTTCAACCCCGCAAAGTTTATCTCATGCAGCTTCTATGTTCTTATTGGTACATTAAGCTTACTGTTTTCTATAGCATGATGTTATCTCATTAAAGGAAAAAATTGGAGGCCTTGATTGTGGTTTGTCATTAGTATTAACCATCTATTTGAAGAATGGACGGGCAAAATAGACCAAAACAGGGACATGATGTAGAGCTCCCTTACAGAAATTAATGCTCCTTTTAGCATTTGAGAGATCAATGTCAGCTAGCCTGTCTGATGGACCTGTACTTGATATTTCAGAGTAAATGTTTGTTTCATAATAATGTCCAGTGTATTTGAGTACAGTTTCAAGTAATATATTTGTGGGATTCCTATCTTTATCTGACCTTTGTAGATATTAGAGCGATTTGATGTGGAGATTTGTGAAGTACTTGTCTAGCAGTTGGTAACTCTTTATTACTACAATATTTTTCCCCTTGTTTTTCATTTTTGTTGTTTTGTTGCATTTATATAATAAAAACTGCTAAATTGTTTAGCTAAGTGTTTTCGACCTGTATGTTTTATATTTTTTGCTTGTAAATCTGCTCATGGAATTTTATAAAATAATTTGCAGTCAGCAACCATGAGAGCAGTCAGAGCTGATGATATGGTACTTAGGAATTGGAGATCTCATGGCACAAGGACTGGGATTTCTGTTCTCACAGATCATGAACTGCTATTTCCTGTTGTGCAAATTGGATCACAGTTTTCCAAATGGATAACCATCCATAACCCAAGCCAGCAGCACACATCCATGCAGCTGGTACTGAATTCTGAGGAAATCATTGGCCAGTGTAAAACTGTAAATGATGCATGTGAACACACATTCTCAAGCAGGTCTCCAGAAATTGACTCAGCAGAAACTAGATTTGGTTTCTCATTAAGTGGTGCAGCTATTACTGAGGCCTATCTTGGTCCTTTGGAGAGCTCTTTACTTGGTCCTATTGTCTTCCGTCCCTCAAATAGGTGCATGTGGTCAAGCATGGTTTTGATTAGAAACAATCTATCGGGCTTGGAGTTTCTGCCTCTTCGAGCACGTGGTGGATGGCAATCTATTGCCCTTTTAGAGGGACCTGAACCTGTTTGGAAGCTGGAGTTTAACCTTGGGTCCAACGTCCAAAATGAATCAACATTGTCTAAATCTGAGATCAGCAGCCCTTTGTGCAGTCAACAGTTGTCCAAGGAGATACATGTCAAAAATAGTGGTGACCTTCCTCTTCAAGTGACAAAGGTAAAAGTGTCTGGAGTTGACTGTGGTGTGGATGAATTTACCGTGGACAACTGCAAGGGATTTAGCTTAGCACCAAGTGAATCAATAAGAATGCTCATTTCTTTTAAAGCTGACTTCTCTTCAGTTAAGGTTCAGAGAGATCTTGAGCTAGCTATGACTACTGGCATCTTTGTAATACCTATGACTTCAAATGTTCCTGTCTGTATGCTTAAGCAGTGCAGAAAGTCTTACTTCAGATCTATCCATTGGAAAGCACTGATACTCTTTTTTGGAACTGTATCCTTGTTTGTTCTGGTATTTTTTCGCGGTGTCCCGCATTCTTTGTCAGTAAGTTCTCAAGATTATTATGTCAAGATTGATGACAGGAAAGGTACCATTAGCAGTACTGTTAAGCGCTCTTTCCTTCAGCGTAGCAACAAAACTTCCAGGTAAAAGTTTGACAAGTGTCGTCTTTTTCTCATATTTCTCCAATTTCACATGATTTAAGTTTGACAAATTATGCCCTGTGCACAGGTCTACAAGGGAGCACAGAAAAGCTGAAGAAGCTCTTCCTGAGAAATACCCTCCTAATACTCTTGATAGCCCCAAGAAGACAGATGACAAGAGCAATCCAGATAAACAACTGAATACAACTTCGACTATATCTGTGTCCCCAGCTAATCCTGTGGAAGACAAGGAATCAGTGGAAGCTACACAAACTAGTGGGAACCTTACTATCAGAGTTGCTCGAGACAAAGGGAGACGAAGGAAGCGGAAAGTTGGTAGTGCAGGACTGGCAGCAAAATTTGAGGTTTCTAGCAGCCACAGTGGGAATTCAACACCATCGTCACCGCTATCACCAAGTTCAACCCCAAAACAAGGTTGGTCCTTTTCTGGGGCACAATCAGAACTGAAGCACAACAATAAACTTGAAAGTAGACTTGATGCTGAGGCAAGATCACCATCAACTGGGAATAACAATAATAAGAATGGTTGGTTGCAAACTGCCAAGGAGCAACCTCCCGCACCTTTGGCAATATCTGGAAACCCATTGGCTTCATCCGCTGCGCTGACCACCGCATGGCGCTCACCATTGTTGGCCACATCTTCCCCAATCGCTCTGCACGCTCGTGCTCCTGGATCCAACCTGATGAAAGATAAGGCTGTGAAGAGAGACGAGGGTTTTGTCGCACTGAAGAAAGAGTTCACTTATGACATATGGGGCGATCATTTCTCTGGACATCTTCTGGGGAAAGCAAGGGAGGTCACGCAGTACAAGATGTTTGATGCTTCTGAAGGGGCCTCCAATAGTTTCTTTGCAAGAGAGCCCCAGGCCCTCATGATGAAGCCACAATCTGCACCACCCCTGTCTCGTGGTCGTGGATCGCTGCCGTCTGATGTAGCATCTGGTTATGCAATAAATTAAGAAGTTGGAAAGCTGGAAACATTTGGACCCTCGTGTTTCTCCTCTGCATTTTGCATTCCTGTGCCATAGGGTCATATCCGTAGCTTTATACTAACCATAGGGTCATATCCGTAGCTTCAGAAGCATAAACTTTGGATAAAAGAAAATGGGGGGCAGAGTAAAAACTATAAAACTGACGTCTTTCTCACCACTGATAAAAACTATTAATCTGACTGACAAAATCAACAACCGCTAAACTTTTAAAATTGAGTTACGCATTGTTTGTGCGCTATGTTTGTTGCATTTTTGCTTCATTGCAAATGAAATCCAGAGAAACAAGAACCACCCCAGTGCACTGAACAAACTTGGTCTGCCATTTGAACGTTCATATGATAGAAGATGTGTCTCTAAAGCCAAAGGTTCTAAGGTAATATCTCACTTTACTGCCGTCGAATCGAGAACATGAGGAACTCGACATATGTGCCTGTCTAAAGCAGAAGTGCCTGATGCAGTCCTCTATTTTATTGGTGATGTCTCATTCGTTAGTGCCAAATAATGCTCACTTTGTGTAACACATGCAGCTCTGGCAGAAAGTGTAAAGGCGATGCAATAATACAGTCCGTTCGTAAAGCCATTTTTTACTTGCAAATTACACTTCTAACCCCTGATTTTTTCTTTTGTTGTTGCACGTCGCACGGAAATTCTTTCTACCGGACTGAATGGTGAAGCTTGCTTAGTGAAGAACATCCTAAAAGATCGGTGATTTTTGTTTGTTCAAATCAATTTTGCCAAAGGTTACTTTACTTGCAGGGGCTGAATAATTCTGAATTCTGATGGATCGCCAGAGACTAGAAGAACTTCATAGCAGAGGACAGGACAGAACAAGGATGGGGATAAAATAGTAGCAGGTAACATCCAAGAACCATTCTCTTATTATGATGCACTATACTACATATAACAAAAGCCAGTCATTTTCAGAGTACACATATCATCTGGCACGCTAAAACGTCTTATTCGATGCAGCGTGTTGATCACTTCTGGATTCAGGAGTTGCAACTAGCATGATGGCTTTGCCCGAGACAGTTTCCAGCCAATCACTTCGAGTTGTAGAGTGGTAATCTGCAGCGTGCAAAAATTCACATCATGACTGCCATGTTCTATGCTTATCTCACCAACCATTTCTATGCCATTTCAGGTTGGACTTGGCTTGTGAGACGGAGGAACGCCTCAAGGTATCGATGGTGCTGGTAGCAAGAACTCACCCGAGCCTCAGCGACGTATCAGAGCTGTCCTCAGTGTCGGGCGGAGGGCGTGGATACAACGCGTTGGTGGCAGAATCAGATGACTGCCCTTCATCGTACACCACTGGTGAATCACCAGCGACCTGCATCTCCATCTTGGACACCTGCAGCTTCAGATCGTCTTGTAATTAAAAGAAGGCGGAGAAATGGAAACAACACATGGGAGGAATAAAAAGTGCAGGGCTTTACTTGCTCCTTTAGCCTTGAATTTTCCTCTGTTAGTTGCGTCCTCTTTTGAAGAACACAAGTGGAGCTGTTACATGTTAGCAAAACAAAAACAAAGAATCTAATGGAGAAGTTTCGGACACTTTTTCTTTAAAACTAAGTTTTAGCCACATTTCATATACTAGCATATGATTATATAATTTCTCTGGAGTTGCCGGTACAAATAACTGGGTTCTGAAGAGAGGAACACTTGCCTTTCTCTCTAGTCCGGTGATCTCGTCCAAAATTTTTTGGCTCTGCAATATGAAAACGTCATGGTGTGCAACTCACCAAGATCATCCAATAGATAGCCCTCATGCTGTTACACGTACCTTAGTTTTCAGCACAGAGCCGAGCCCGCATTCCAGCCTCTTCTCTAGCGCCTGAAGCTGCTGGACGTTCAGTGTGTGCAGCTCCTCTCCTCTCATCTGCCTGCAGCAACGAGAGAGCAAATGACTACATGTAGTTGACCTAATGGGGGATTATGCAACTCCAGAAATGGTAATCTCATGTATTGTCCATATATATATATATATATATATATATCCATATATATAAGGGGTACGGACATATGTACGTACCTGAGCCAAAGGCTTGCTTCTGCAAGCTCCTCCTTCAGTTTTGCACAGGTGCTGTCCTCCTTCCATATGATAAAACTAAAGCTCTTAGATGGATAGTATATCTATCTTTCTTATTTATAGGATGATAAATGGTATGTCTGTTTAGAGAATTATTAATTATTAGAAGGAAAATTAAGGGCCACAATTTTTGTTGAGAAAAAGGTTAAGGGATATAAGCATAGCATCAACATCATAGTTGTTACGTGTGTGTTTTCCTGTTTGCATTAACAAATGTGGATGAAAATTGCAAATGCAGTTTTAGCTTACATGCAAGTCCAGCTGAGATGGCTCGTCTGCTCTCTGAAGTGTCTTGGAGTGGGAATGATACCGATCAATAATCTGCTTCATGCTTCAGTTATGTAGGAAACACAAATTAGTCAGTGTAGAGTTTGAAGGTTGGGTATGTGAAGGTGCTACTACCAGAAAAATAGAGAGATGTTATCTGTTCCAAACAAATCAAAGCAAGTAGAATATATGATCTAATCTACTCTCTCCGTTCCTATTTTTTACCTGTTGTTTTGGATCTATAGATATTCGACCGTTACTTTTTATATTTATATGTCAGTATAAATTTTAAAAATATAATGAGATGAAAGCGTTTTCTATACCAATATAAAAAGTTTGAGTTAAGCTGGGACACTTTCAATCTCAGCCTCCGAAATCTTTACTCAAATTTTATAATTCTCCATCATTATGGATAAAGATTAGATTCTCCCCTAATCACTCATATACATATTGGCTCCTACTTACACTAATTGCTTCCTAATTACTCCTGAATTTTAATTTGTATACATGATAATTATTGTTTTCATGATTAAATTATTTCATTTTTAATGTGTATTTCTTTACGCAGAAAAAATTTAATTTCTTATGTCTTTAACATATGTTTAATGCATAGTATTTATCCTTTTTCACATATATGGTATATATTCCATACAATATATATTGAGAAAAACATGCATTGTACGTGTACATTTACTATTTATGACAAATCTATTAGTAACATTTGCACATAAATCTTATTATTTTTGCCTATAGTAATGGTTATAACTTTGAAAGGCTGATTGCGCGCACTCTGAAACAGTCCGAAAAACGGAAATATCATAGTAGTTTTTCCAAAAGTACAAAGAAAATAAAGAGCTGCTATATCTACTTGTTCTTTCACTCTCAATATTTATTGCATGGATTCCCCTCAATAATATCTATTGCATGGATTGGTCTAGCAGTACTACTTGTGGCAGAATTCTGCCTTGGACTGTTAAAGGAGTGGATAACAGTGCAAAGACGAGGACTCGAACATTGGCGAGCTGGGTGAATACCACACCTACTAGCTAGCCAACAGTTCTCATGTAGCTTCCTCCATTTTGCAATACTTAGCTGTCTCAACTAATACGCGCGCATTTAGACAATTATTTTCAAAATAAATAATAAATCAAATATGTTTTATTTTTTAGATAAAAGAAAGTACCCTCTCATGCGCCTCGTAAGGCTTGCGGAGATGCACAAATAACGTGGAGTATGATCACTGGGACAAGATGGGAAAAGGGCGCATTGGGATACATAACATGACAAGGTATTGTGGTCAAAAGTGGCAATTATCGAGAAACAGAAGAAATAATTTCTTTGGGAAAACAACAGAGATAAAGCAAAGAGTTCCTTCTAGCAGTGAACACCACGTGTCGAGGAGTACATGTTTTTCCACCATTGGTATTTCATGCATGGACCATATGACTTGGTCCAAGAGAACTTGATGGAAGTCAAGCTTTGTATTTTTCAAATTATGGTAGAGATCCGCGTTGCACCGTAAGGAGTTGACTAGTGATGAGACGAGGAACTGAACATAGGTGGGCTCAACGAGTATTGCACCCACTATAGCCACGTGGTCCTTGGCAAACCTTCGTATTAATGAATTTGTATGAAGATTGATACGTTGATGATTAATACGTTACATGATTGAATTTAATTTCGTAACAAGGTGCCGACATTCAACTAGTACTAGTGAAAATAAACTTTGTTCTTTGTTACATTTGGACATAGCTAGGTGGCCTTTTCTCAAATGAAGGATGTGAGTACGATTGAACAGTATTTCGCCCATACGTTAATCTGTTAATCGGCCAATCCACACTGGAATTGTTGTATGTTTCCACGAAATTAGAACAGTTAGAGCCCCTGATATATTCCGTAGTTAATCCTATTAAAGTTTTCTATATATCATTGTACAAAGAATATTAGCCTAGTGTGAAAAAGATGGAAAAGCTTTAGTGAGCTAATATACCGGGACGAATTCCAATGCACAATGCTCCCTTCTGATAATAGTACGGGTTGTTCAGGGGGTCCTATCTGATTGGATAGGTCAATCTTAATTTTGAACCATTTTTGTCCGAGAGTCCATGACCATTAATTCTACACAAACACATATGTAGCCATCCTGACAAATCATGTCATGCACAGACCAACTAGTGTCAGTGATATACAAACCCACTACGTGCCATGAAAAGACTATAGTATATTTTACCATCCATGTACTACACTGTCGATAATGCTTAGTTACACCAAATGCTGATTAATTAGCATATTTTCCTACAATGCATAATAATGTTACTATTTTTCGACATACTTCTACTCAGATGTATAATGCGTAATTCGTAGTTATGTTATGGAATAAATGAATGCTTGACTTCCCGAAATTGCCTCCTTAAGGCCCAATGAAGCACTGGTAGTTATTGCTTGTTTTGTATCGATCCTTGCTCGGCCTAGAGTATAAGATCAGGGCCATCCAAAGGCTCCTGGGAAGACAACTCATGTCTATTTGTGTCAGCAGCGTAGACAAGTGGCGTGATTTTGGCATGTTAATAGTATTTCGCATCTTATTAATTTTGTAGACAACTTCATATATTGTTTCCGGTCAACATGCTCACCGCAACACGTGAGAATCAACACCTGAGTTTCGTCACACTGTTAACAATCTGGCAGTGTTTATGCCTGCTAGTATGGACTAGATGCATTTCTTTAAGTGGTGTTCATATTGCATGGGATTAATTCGTAACACTGAAAAGATCTATAGCTCTTAGGTAGACAGTAATTTTGATTCAAAGGAATTTCAAATGATTTTTGGAGGATTGCAATCTGTATGATTTTTTTTCTAAGCTGGTTGTTTGATTTGCAGAATTCCAATCTATAGGGCTTTTTTTGGGATTTCTTTGCATTATATTTTATATAAAAAATCTATTGACTCCAACCACATGGACAGACCCCTATGTTTTTTCTATGCGCAATGAGCAATAAAACATCTTTTTAATCGTGTAGGATTTAAGATGGCCTGATATCAAAATCCTATATTTTTTTCAATTCCCATGCTTTGGAAATCCTACAAATCAAAGATGACTTATATGGACTTTTTCTCTTTTAAATTTCCTGTAAAATTTCTATGAAGCATCCAAACAACAGTTTTTGCATATTCATTGATATAGCTCCCCTATGAAATTCCACTAGCCATGACATCCAATCCTATGTTCTTCCTATTCCTAGAATTTCAGAATTTTCGTTTCGAAGAGACCATTAAATTAGAAATTTTCACATGGCTAGCAAATTGTACGGTTACATGCTAGAATTAGCACCATAGTTTAGATTATGGCACGTATCAGTTATATGTTAATATATTGGAACTTGTCACAAACGCATATTTCCAACGTCTTCCACCCCAAAGGTGTACGTTTAACTTTGTGCGCGCACAGAATTAATCAAACTGTACGGTTTTTGCAAGCTGTATTAATTTCAACATTTGTAGTTGAGTTTAATTACAATACTGTCTGTGCTCTTCTCGTTTTTAGGGCTCTGTGCACCCGAAAATAAAAAAGCTCTTCTCATGTCCTTTTTAATATACAAAAATTCAATATGGATAATTTTAGAACCAGCTGATGTTTAATTGCTAACTTTATATGGCTAAGTCGGAAATGCAGATCCAAGGAAGGTTACAAGACCATTAATTTCCAAGGGAATGCCTGACAAGCATGACAAAGTTAGAGAGAAGAGACTTAGGAGCTGTTTGGTTCTCAGCCATAATTTGCCACGTTTAACCTTAAACGCGCCACAGGTTTTTAGATGTATGTTTAATTTATACCACAGTTATGGTTTGCTACATCTCATTATGTATATGGTTCACATGTCATAGACTCAATTTTTTATCATTTTTTATCACAGTTCTAGAATTTTATTAGCCACACTTTATGATAAGTCAAACTCTATCTAAGATTAGTGGTGACCTGATAGCTTTGAACTAAACAGACCTACCTTGGAATTCCAGTTTCTTGTCTCACTTAATTTTACTGGCTATATATGTCTCTTTCCCATGTCATATTAGAAACAGTAGTGAAACTTAAAATATAAACATCAAATCCAACAAATAATTAATTAAACTTTAAAGAACCTACATATGCTTTGACTGTTTGACTCATTGTTATAGACACAAAAAGAAAGCGAACATGAACAAAAGAACTGCACATATGTTCTAACTATTGGCCTGGGAAAAACCGAAAGAGTAATTGACTGAAAGAATACAATCCACAACCGGCACATCAAATATCGATCATCCGTGAACAACACTAAATTGCTGGAGTAAGTAGAAAACAAGAACCCTCGATCTCAAGAACACAAGAATCAAAACTCAGGAGTAATACATGTATGCAATTATTTAACACGCCAAATCAAAGAAGTAGTACCAAATCATTTAGCAAACTTAGAATCAAACAAGAAACCCAAGCTCCCGGATCGATCTCACGCTAAACCTGGAAGAACCACCCCATTAATATATCTATATGGTCCAAGAGCTGATCGAGGCCAGATCAATTCCTAGACAGAGCGAGCGAGGAAGGCGACCGGTAGCATGTATGTATGTATATATGTACATTCATATATACCTGGAGCTGGCGAACTGGAAGAGCTTGCCCGTGGCGGAGAAGACGGCGAGGCCGACCTCGGCGTCGCAGAGGATGGAGAGCTCCTCCGCCTTCTTGAACAGCCCCCTTCGCCGCTTGGAGAACGTCACCTGCCTCGCCGCCAGGTTGTCGATCCGCCGTATCGCTATCCTCTCCCTCTTCGCCGCCATCTCTCCCCCGGTCCCCCCTCCCCCACGCAACACCACTACTCACCGCTGCAACAACAACAAGAGCAGAAGTAGGATGGAGAAGAAGAAGCAGTAGAGAAAACCCTAACTGCTAGCTAGCGAGCGAAGCACGAAGGGCAAATTGAGCTGGGGAGGCGGAGACGCTTACATGTGTAGCAGTAGATCTGCGGGAGGGCGGCGTGGGGCGCTGGAGCTTTTCCTCTGTGTGCAAAGGACCAGGGTTGGGAGCGAGCAACTGGGCTACTACTTATGGAACAAATGCAGAAAAAACCACAGGAGATGAGAGAGAAACAAGAGCCGCAGCAGGATGTCACTGCAGCAGTAGGGGCGGGGGCACGGCGGCATAGCTAGCGCTGTGACTTTTTATGGCAAAGCTCGTGGGGTTGTCACAAGGGATGGAGCCAGGTGTCTGCCACGAGCTGGTCAGGACGTGACCTCCTCCCACCCTAGCTAGGCCATTTGTCCGCGCGTTCCTGTCTGGCCGCTGCTGCTGCTGCTGCTATATCTCGCTTTGGATGAAAGGCCACTTCACTGTTGCTCCGAGCCGATCAATCTGCTGGCTTTTGTATCCTATTTTAACTCTCTGCCGGGGATACTGTTTTCGGTTGTTTTCCTCGGGAGGGAGGAGCTAGGGAATAGGACGGACCGGTGGGTGATGCAAAGTGGAGGACGATTGGTGGAGTGTACAAGTGTACAACGGTACAATATACGACCCCTCGTCCTTCCACCTGTCAATTGGTCCGGAGAATGGCACCGATGCCGTGGTTCTGGCACGAGGGCGCCATCTAATATTCACCGGGTTGTTCATGCTTCCATAACACAGGGCCAATTAGGAAAAGAAACAATGTTAACTTAACAATAACAATTTAGCCCCCTCTAAAATATAAAATTAAATTTAACACCACGAAGCAACAGACATGTGACATGTTGCTGGTCCAATCCATAAACGAGGACATGTCGCCTGCTTGCCCTGTCGCACGCCCAACACGATGTCACGGGTTGACATGTCACCTGTCACGGATTGGACTAGTAGCTAAAATTGCTACTATCACTCAAAAGGGGGCTAAAATTGTCTTTTTGTCGTGTAATTAGGGATAGGAACGAGCTATTCTCAGCGGATTGCCATCCTACCCCCACGACTAGTCTATTGGGATCGGCGGCAACATTCGTCTATCCCCATCAGTCATCTCACCATGGATTTTGCGTGGAATAGAGACCTATTTTGAATTTGCATGATATCCGGGTAATTTATACATTTATAAAGTGATTATGTGTGAATAAGTAAACTTTTTAACGCACTAGAGAATATAATTAGCATTAAATGTATTGTCATAGTAAAAATAACAGGTAAATAGAGGGGACGTGTCGAGCTTGAGATATATTACTATCACATACCATAAGGTAAGAGTATCGAGACTTGCGATGTAATAAAAAGGGCATATCCGACAGCATCAGGTCATCGTATACTAGTGAGAGGTGAAAAATGATGTATTGAAACAGATACAATGCTTTTAAACAATTTGGTCCTCGGCTCTGGGAGGGAGACCGGCAGGAGGTGGGATAAGCTTCTTCTATTGATTGTCAGACACGAGCCAAGATGGGGCTACTCGACGCGAGGCGATGTAGCTAGCTTAGGAAAAGCTTTAGGGAAAATTGTATGAGTTTAGACCAGGAAAACTTGTAATTGATCACTCGTATCCTTGGTATGTGGAAGGGAAAAGAGAGGATAAGAGGATAAAAATTGCTCCATTCTTTAGTACAGACTTGGTCCATAGAGGAGAGGCAGTCCTGGTTCATGGTTTATGGCCATTTGATTGGTGGGATGAGAGTAGGTGAGTTAGGGCTATCTAGGTAGCCTGTTTGGTTGGGTGAATGTAATGAGAATGTGTGAGATAATATTAATTAACTAAATTATACTAAGACTAAGCAATTTTGATGGCTCCTAATTAGTAAAAAAACTTCACATATTATATATGACCCTGATTTCGTGTTTAGCATTGAACTGTTCAATCCGACAAGCATTGCCATCTTCCACATCTTATGCAAACATCATCTGATTAGGGTGCTTTCATGCCATCTTTTAGGAAAACAGTAGAGGCAAGATTTTAGATTCTGCTAGAACAAAAATGGCTTATTGGCTGTTTCGATTCCATGATCATCTTTGTCCACTCCTTCTCCACCTTCCTCCAACTCAACTCCTTCATCCACTAGGCAATGGAGGATCAAAATAGTGAGGTTTGCACTGCGAAATGACTAACCATGTTTCAAAGGAAATAGGATCCGATCGAAACAAACCTTGGTGAAATTCATCACAAAACAAGGACTCGTTGAGATCGGGCAATCCTTTTTCAATCTCCTCCCAGTTCCATGGGACGTTGAGGTCGAGTTGAGCACTAGACATTGTGAGTGGACTACAAAAAAAGAGATGCAGTAGAGGATGAGTGGTTGATGCTTGTAGAATACATGGCTGTACTTATAGGAGAAGAGGAAGATGGAGTAGCATCTACAGGTGATTAGAATAAAAATTCAAACGAAAACTGGAAAGAACATTAACGTGCGGCTGTGAAATCAAATGAAAATTCCAGTCCAATGCAAACGAAAATTCCAATCCAATGCAAATGAACCAATCTCTTGCACGCATGCCCAGCTTCCATTGGCAATCACACACCAGCATGTGATTGACGTGTCGATGTGCGTGTGCCGTGACCGTGGCATGCATGCACGGCATCCATTTTTGTTCGCGGCTGTGCCTGCGAACGGCGTGGCAATTTGGGCACGTGGTGAGCTAGGTGACTACGGCAAGCATGCACGGTTTTAACTGCGGTGAGCACGCATGATGTTGATGATCACGGTTGTAACTGCGGATGTACGCGCGGGACCGCGGTGATCACGGCGACCGTTCAGTTTTCTTTGGGTTAACAGAATGCGGCGGGATTAACTCAGTAATTAGGGGTATTTGAGTAACTACATTGCTTGTCTTGGTGTATGAGCAGGAGGCAAATACGCCTTAGATAGATGGACGGAGAGAGTACCTTGTAGTTTTCATTAATAATAGTTAAGGACACACTAATCAACATGACATTAACACTTATTAATACTAATCTCGCTATACATCACTAATTAATAATCGTACCCTAATTAATACGACAACCATACGCTGACCAACACATTAGCGCTTATGAATGCTAAGCTTGATGTAATAATTACTAATTACTAATAAAAATATGTAATTATCATTAATTATTCACTAATAATTATAATAAAGCATCATAATTATTAATAATTATTTTCTAATAGTTATGATTACACGAGGGCAGCGACTTCATTTGATCAAAATAAATGGCTTACTATATCCAATGTAGGATCGGTGGCTTCTGACAGAGGGGGGGTGAATGTCGAATTCAAATTTCTTTCATAAAATCTTCACATACATAGTCATGTGAAAGACTAGTATGATCTAAGTGAAAAAGCAGTGGAAGAACCCCCCAAAAGTCTTTAGTGATGTGGAGCTCGTTGATAGTTTCGAAACGAGTCCAAGATCACTAAATTCCGAGTTCGGACGCAAAAGTTACAACCAAAACAGCGAAGCAATGCAGGCTGAAAAATGCAAATCCGGACCCTCCGGATTTTGCAACCCGGACCCTCCAGGTGAATGTCCAGATTTCTACTGTAGAACCCGGAGGTTCAGCCGGACCCTCCGGGTGAATGTCCGGATCTCTACTGGAGTGACCCGGATGTTCACCCAGACCCTCCGGGTTTGGAAATCCGGACCCTCCGAATTTCGATTTCCAAAACGCAATAAATCGATGCAACTTTTGACCTATCTCAAAATCCGTCCAATCAAACTCCACCAAACTTGATAGATAAGCTCTCCTATAGGTTTGGCACGTATTCCAATTAATGGGTCATGATCTCTTTGCCAAAGTAGGAACCTTTTCAATAGAGAATGAAAGTTGTACCACCCAAGTTCAAAACTCCAAAAAACTTAAATAATGAAAAGCTCGTGGATTCTATTGATCTCTACTTGCTAGAGCAGTATTCCACACATCACAGCTCTCTACTAAGCATAAGTAATCGAACCACAAATAACTCCTTTTTCTCTAGTTGATTCTACTCACTTTTCTCAACATGAACTCAATCAAAAGAGTAGAACTTTGTGATTCTTGAGTAGGGGATGGATGGGTTCAGATTTGAATTAGAATCTCCATCTCTAACAACCCATACGACACAAAAAATCAGCAAGAGAAAACTAGAAGAGGGAAAAACGAAAATCCAAAGCAAGAATAAGAAAAAGACTCACAATCTCATAAGGGATGCATTGATTTCCTTGGAATTCTTTTTGTATTGATTTTCGTGGGTTTTCTATTTACAAACCTCTCGTCTAGGCAAAGCACTTCTCTAAGTACAGCTCTCACAAAGCTAATCAAAAGGGTTAAGGGATAAGCACCTTTTACCCCTCCTTTTATAGTGGTGGAGGCATACCTCCTGCCACTTGGGCCTTAAGCCCACTTAGATGGCATGATCACTTAGCACGCATCACAAAGCATCTAAGTAACTCATCCTCCATCCATCTTTCCTTCTACCCTAAACAACTAACCCTAAACCGTGTTTTTACCAAAATGCCCTCGCACTGACTTGGTCCTGACGTCTCGTCTCCACCCGCTTTCTGTCCTCTGTGTACATGCTTTTAAGCCGCACGATGTCGTCGCCACCTCCTTGACCGCATCTCAGCCCTCCAAGCCTCATGCTGGTCTATATGACCGAACCATCGCCGCACCCAACTCGCACCTGCACACAATAGACCAAGTAAAGCGTTGCGAGCACAAGTTTTTCACTTGACCCAAGTCAGCCGAGAAAAAATCTTTCATCCACTCAATTTTTTCTTGAAACAAATTGAGAAACTCAAACTTATCAATCACAAAACAAGTAGTTCAAACCTCGAATTCATGTAACCAAAAGAATCAACTCCACATATGGTGGTAAAATATTCATCACAAATATTGTCAAGTCCTCACATGACTCACATCCAACATATTTGAGAAATATTCTTTAAAATTGGCTTGCCCTATGCATGTCATCTGTCTAACCAAATGGAGAGATATCTTTATATATTATATATATCTTTATATATAAAAGTAGCTGAAATTTCAGCCTTTTGATTGGTCTACGTGGCGCACTGTGAGTCATCGGATATTCCGTGTATGGGCCAGATTTTGCATTGATTAACGGGTTTGCACTATTCGCTCTACTGGCAACGAATAGTATCATTTTTTACTGTTCATCTAACCCGACCCACGATGAATAGTAACCAAGCTGTTACTGTTCACCTAACCCGTTACTATTCACTAAACCCTAAAAACACATAATATATCTATTTTGATCATCTCGATGTCCTGATTCCATTTTTCTGCTCCTTTTAACATAAATCTCACTCCTTAATACTCTAATCTTCAAAGAACCATCATCTTTCTAATTATGCTCCTATTCTTTATTTCTTTTACATTTTGCTCCCAGTCAGCACCAATTGAGTCAAGACTTAGCTAAAATAGATAGTGAATTAGATGTGATGATTTAATTTGGCCTCACGCAGATGGCATTGTAATTTAGCCTCACACGGATGGGCTTTTTTCTTAGTGGGCTTTGTCGTAGTAGTGTTAACCTTTTCTTTTATTGCTCTTTTTAATCTCTTGCTTTCGGGACTTTTTCTTGACGTGTTATGTTGCTACTGCGGATGTGGAGCCCCCTCGTTGTAGTCAGTATTATCTTTGATAGAATGCGTTAAATACGACAGAGCAGTTGATGCGTTCAAATGGTTGCTTGAGCTAACTGGCCCAAATTTTTGTTCCATGTCAGTAGGTCACCAACAGAGGCAGAAGCAAAATGATGTTTCCTAGGGGCGTTGGGCGAGCTTGAACGGGTCGAGGATGGTTTGACCGTTATTGGCAAGGTTATGTTGTGCAATGATCAAACATACATATTTACTAGTTTTGGGCTCACATTTACAAAAAGAAAAATTAGAAAAGAAAAAGGTACTAAGATTAACAGCCTATATGTGCGGCTCAAATAATAACTCAAATGTGTAGCCACGTTTTAATTTTAATTAACGTGTAGTAGTTAATGTCTGAATGGCTTCCAGTGACCTGTCTAAGCTATGCATACTACAATCAGAATTTTCTTTTAGGGAATACTCCATGCATCAGAATTAAAAGCTAAGAGTGCGAGTTAGCATCTGGTTTCTGACGTGTACCCGTACGCGACATGTTAACAGCTAATGCGCAATCAAGTTCTGTCCGATAGGTCTTATGTAAGGCCGACCTCTCCAGGGGATCAAGGCGACTGACACCTCCAGCGAAAGCTTCGACGACGACGCCTGCGGGTGCCGTTCACCCTTTTGGAGGCGTCATGTTTTGGGCTACAGTTCCTCCCCTTCACGGGTCGGTGTTCTTCGGGGGAAACCCCTGATCTAGGTCTCCTGGATCGGGCGATGGCGACGCTTTCTGCGTCGTTTCTCTTGTTGAAGACATTGTCTTGGAGCCTCCTCCCTGCGCCAGTTGGCCGTTTTTGGCTTGGGGTCCAGTGGTTGCGGGTGGATACCGGGGTGGCGTCCCCGAGTCTTGGTAGATGTTGGCGTTGCGACTTCGCGGCAACGACGGTGGTGGCGGGCAGAGCTTGGGCGTTGCGCGGAATCGACCGTGGATGGCCTTCTGATGTCGGCGGTCCGGTGTATCGGCAGGGTTTCTTCGTGCACCTTTCCTCCTTTGGCGATGAAGTCAGAGCTGTAATGTTGCGGAGCAGACATGGCGGTGACGATGACACGCATTGGGAGTTTTCGGTGCGTGGTGCTTCTCTGCTGCCTCGGTGGACTCGTCGGGGCAAGGCTTGCAGCTTTCTCTTGCGAAGCCCGTCTCCCAATCGGAGCTGCCTTGTCCTCGACGTGGGGGCCAATTGTTTGGCAGAGGCCGGCTTGTTTTTCGTACGTTCGCTGTGGTGTTTCGAGGCTTCGGTGCCCTCTACGGCGAAGTCGGAGTCGCCGGGTCGCGGTGGTGATGGGTGATGACGACGATGTTGTAGTTGGCTTTGTTGTTTTCCTTTCTTCGTAGCAGTGTGCGTCGTGTTTGCTGGTGGCCAGGTCGGCCAGGGTGCCCTGGACCTTTTCGGCTATGGGCGTGTTTGTTGGTTTTCGCCTGGTTTCTCTCTAATTAACTAGACAACTCTTTTTCAGCTTAATTAATCGATGCATAATTGCGTTCGAAGAAAAAAAACTAGTCAGAGCCGAGCCGAATACAGATGCATCATACGCGGGCATCACGGACTGCCCGCTTTGCATCGTGGTTGTCGTCTCGTCGTTAACTCGCCATGCAGCTGCTCTCCCCGCGCTCGTCGCGTGCGTCCTCGTCTCAGTGCTGTCCGGGGCGACCCTGGAGGTGTAGCGGCGCTTCCCGCTGCCACCCGCCCGCGCGCGGATGCCGACGTGCCGTCGCTGTCCGGCGTCCCGCTTGTGCCGTGTGCACTCGCCAAGCCCGCGCTGCCTTTCCCCGCGTGTCCCCAAGCACCGCGGCCACCAAGCGCTCCACAACCCAAACGCCGGCGGCCCAGACGTCTCCCCGAAGCGCGGAGCTTTCGGCTCAACCAGCCCAGATATGGCCGCAACCAGCGCCACGCTTTCACTCCGTCCATTACCCTGCGCGTCTCTCCGACGCTCCACTTCCTCCCGTGTATTCCTCTAGTCTCCCCCAAAATTTCCTGCACCGATCACCAATCCAGTCGCCCCCACCCTCTTCCTCCCACGCGAAGCAACGCAACGCGCAGTACCCCTCGCACGCGGACGCGGACGCCGGCAAGGTCACCTACGCTCTCTTCCTCGCTCCTGTGGGATCGATTTCATACCTGATCCGGTCCCACTTCCGCTTTGACCTGTGGTGGGTGTGTTATGATTGCCGCGAGCAAAATCTCCCCGGGAACTAGCTTTCTGCACGAATCGGGGAGGCATTCGACGCTCGTGGAAAGCAAAACCCTGAGAATCTTCTATCGGAATTTTCGCGTTGAGATTTTTAACTATTTTTTCCGTCCTATAATATAAAATAAGGCATATTTTAATTAGTTAAAAAAACTTTAACTATTAATTACTCTATTAATATGTGGTTTACATGATACAAAAATCATGGTCATAAGTATTTTGAACACGAATCTAATGATATCAATTAATCACAATCATAAGTATTTTGAACACGAATCTAATGATATCAATTCTATGTCACATAAACTATATACTAATAAAATAATTTTATTGATTAAATTTTTATCTTAACTAATCAAAATACATCTTACATTATAGGATGGATAAAGTATTTAGTACGAACTACCAATTCGCTATGTCCTAATAGATTAGGAGTGTGTTTCCAAGAGTTGCTAGATTTCTCGATAATATGTAGGTTGTAACTTGTGATAGCAACATACCAGCAAAGGTACGACGTTCCTTGCCATAGCACATTTGAGCCCCATAAGTCGTTCCAAAGGACCACCCTATTTTGGCCCCCTTAGGGATAGCTTATGAAGGGTTTATAGGTCTAAGTAAGCCATAAGCCATCTCTAAGACCTAACTTATAATGGGCTATGGGACTAAACTCACCCCAATTTCCGTTGATGCTAGGGAAGCCTCATTTATCCCCGTGCCCCTTACTTATCCCCTTCCAAACTTGCCACAAAATTTATAATTATTTTTTAAAAAAACTACAACGTTGAGAAAAAAATCCAACCTCCTGCGCCTTCTTCCCCATCCCGCTGCCTCCCCCGCCACCTCCCCTGCCGGATCCCGTCGCCTCCCCGTCGGGTCCCTCTGCCTCAGCTGCTGGATCTCCCCCTGGCCACCGAGTCCTTCCCGAGGAGGTCGCCGCTAGATCCCACACGTCGCCACCGCTGAGTCCTCCTTGATGAGGTCGCCGCCCCGCCGTGGTCCCGCCCTGCCACTGGCCTGCCGGAATCGGGATTCTTCCCCAAGACTGGCGGCACCTCTCCACCACCTCAACTGTCGCGACCGCGAGTGCTCGGTGACTTTCCCATCTCTGATGAGCCGCCTTCGCCTCTTCTCCCCTCCCTCATGCCCGTGCGCGGTGTTGCAGCCACTGTGCATGCCGCTGGCAATCACCGGAGCCACGTCATCGTTCCCCTCGGTTGCTGGTGTCCCCGAGCCAACAAGGCCCCGTCGCGTCCTCCCTGGCTCGCCCGAGCTCCGCCTCCCGCCCTCTCACGGTCCAGCTCTGCCTGCCGCTGCCGTCCTGAGCCGCCAAGCAACCGGTCCAGCTACGCCTCCCTTTGCCAGTCCAACCTCGACCCGTCGCCCTCTGAGCTTTGGACAGCATCCACGCCGCCATCGACCGACAGGTCAGTGCCCGCCCCCAAACCTCTTCTATCATTTGTGCTAATGCATGTGCTTGTGTCCATACTTGCATAAATCATTGCATGATCCTGTAGAAGCTCTTAGATAATTTGGTATCGTCTTCTCATCCTTTCTTTTAGAATCTGAATTTAAACCTGAAGATGAACTTTTTTCATGTTTGCTAAAACACCGAATGTTTTCTTGCAGGTGGCTCATTTGCCAAACAAGGAGCAAGTGCAGTAGAGTAACTGAGGAAGATATCTCATCACTGTGAAATATTTTCATGCGGTTGCCCATTCTATTTCCAGATAATTTAGTTGGTATGATTATGTTGGTAGACTCATTGCAAGAAATTAGTTGGTTCATGTGTATATGTGTTGTGATTGATTGCAAGAGATAGAGGTCAATGACATTGCTGATTCTTTGCTTTCGTGATGTGCTCGTTGATTTCTTTGCCTAATAGGCCTCCAAATTCATTGATTTGTGATGTGCTTGCTGATTTCTTTGCCATGGACGGCAAATAAGGTCATAATTTTGTGGCTCTGAAACTTAGTACACCAATGCTTACATTGTTCTGCATTAATATGTATACCATATGTAATAATCAGACTTAATACCTCTCCAAACACCTTGACTATATAAAACATTAGCTGGTTAAAATATCAATGACGACACATGGTATTTGTAGGCAAGAAAACTATTAGAACTTGCATCCGATTTTTATTGCAGGAACTTGTAAACTACAATCATAGTTAATGTTGTGTTTCAAAATTTCATATTGTGGTCATTTTAATTTTTTAAATTAATTTTCTTGGCTATTTGTGCAAATAAATTCCCCAATACAATGATTCCATCTATTAAACAGCAAACAAATAAGTCCAAGGGTATTTCAGATTTTACACCTTTCTCTATACATAATAAACTCAGATGAAACAGTTTATTTTCACCAAAATTTATACATGACTTATCTAGATAGCTGATTAGATAGCTAGTTTATGCACAAGTCTAAACTATCTCTAAAAGGCCTTTATCGAATGAGGTTTCTACTCTGATCCTCACCTCCTCAGAGCAACTCCAAAAGCTTCTCCAAAACCCACTCTCCAAAACCCCATATGGAGAGCCATCTCCAAAAGATTCCTTCTCCATATTTCTTCCATCTCCAACAGCTTCTCTATATCTCACTCTCCATATTTCACTCCCCTATATTTTACTCATATGTTGCAAATACCACTATATTTTTAACGGTTTTATTTGTAACGATAATTTGTAACGGCTATATTTTCAACGGTAATAGTTTGAACGGTAATATTTTGAACGGTCATATGTTCAACTGTTATATTTCGAACGGTCATATTTTCAAACGACTATATTATGAACGAATATTTTCAACGGTCATATTCTCTAACGGCTATATTCTGTAACGGCTATATTCTGTAACGGCTATATTTTGTAACGGCTATATTCTCTAACGGCTATATTTTTGTGCTCTATAAATGCACTGCCATATGCTCTCCCTTCCATTCATCCTCTTCCTGCCTATTCCTTCTCTACCACCTCAAAGTCAGTCATCCAAACTCATCAGTCATGCAATCTTTCTTCGATTCGTCTTCATCGTCCGATGACGATGATGACAGACTAGCTTTTACTACAGCTTACCTACTACAGAAACATCACGAGCTTATGAGTGCTCCACGCCATGGTGGTTCCGTGCCTGGACATCGGGTGGTTCATCGCGATAGAGAAGCTGGGCATTTCAGGCTGTACCACGATTACTTTTCAGATTCCCCTACCTACGGCCTAACATACTTTCGACGCAGGTTTGCAATTAGTCAATAAATATATTCCTTCCTACTAGTCCATCCTCATTTACACAGCTTTACTTACTTTCGACGCAGGTTTAGAATGGCTCGTTCTCTATTTTTTCGCATATTGCAAGCTGTAGAATCCCATGATAACTACTTTGTGCAAAAAAGAAACAGCGCTGGAGTTCTCGGCTTATCTTCTTTGCAAAAGGTAACTGCAGCATTTCGAATGCTAGCGTACGGAGTAGCAGCTGATGCCACTGATGATTATGTTCGGATTGGAGAGAGCACTGCTATAGAAAGTTTGAAAAGGTTTGTCAAGGCAATTATTGAAGTCTTCGGAGATGAGTACTTGAGATCTCCTACTGCGAATGATACTGCTACATTATTAGCAATTGGAGAGCAAAGAGGCTTTCCTGGAATGCTTGGGAGCATAGATTGCATGCATTGGAAATGGAAAAATTGCCCTGCAGCATGGCAAGGCATGTATACCGGCCATGTTCATGAGCCGACAATCATTCTAGAAGTCGTTGCTTCACAAGATCTCTGGATTTGGCATGCCTTTTTTGTTTACCAGGGTCTCATAATGATATTAATGTTCTTCATCGTTCCCCTTTGTTTGCAAAGCTAGCTGAAGGCCAAGCTCCAGAAGTGAACTATACCATCAACGGCACCGAGTACACAATGGGATATTATCTTGCAGACGGCATATATCCTCCATGGGCGACGTTTGTGAAGACAATACCAGCTCCGCAAGGGAACAAGAAGAAACTTTTTGCCCAAGCTCAAGAATCTGCTAGGAAGGATGTCGAACGAGCCTTTGGAGTTCTTCAAGCTCGTTTCGCCATTGTTCGTGGACCAGCTCGTTTCTGGGATCAAGACACACTTCGTGAGATCATGACGGCATGTGTCATCATGCATAACATGATAATAGAAGACGAGCGAGATGATGGCCCCCAGGACTACAATTATGATGGAGTGGGAGAAAATGTAACGGTATCTCATGAGTACACGCCTGAACTTTCTGAGTTTATTCAAACTCATCATTGTATTAGAAATAGGCTTGCTCACTCTCAGCTGCAAGCTGATCTAGTCGAACACTTATGGGAACGTCATTCAGCGATGTAGTTCGGCAATGTTTTAATAAGTAATGGATCGCATGTTGTTTTCTTAGTTGGGAGTACATATAAGTTCGAAAGGTTGCTTGAATTATTACAACAACAAAAAGAAAAAGGTTCACACATTACATAAAATTATAATAAGTCACTACTCCCTACATGCCAACGACCTCAACCCGACCTATTGCACCGACGAGCAATGATGTCCCTCCGCTGATGCATATAGTACTCTCGCTGTAGCTCATCCATATGGCTAATGTCCAAACTCATAATCCTCTCTTCTTCCATCATTCTCTTAAGTTCTACCTCTCTTTCATGAACTTCTACCTTTCTCACCTCCAGTGCGTACTGTCTCTCATATCGTTCTCGTTTCTCAACCTCTTTCTCCTCATCCGCCTCTCTCTTCTTTGACCAAATATTATCCAAAACATCCATGTAAATGCTATCTCCTCCGGTGCTACCACTACAACTTTTACCTTTGCGTAAACGCTCTTTCTCGGCCTTCCTACCAGCTGGTCTTGGCAATGGCTCATTATCTGGACTTGGAGCCTCCCCTTCATCTCCTAGATGAATTGAATTCATACTAGCTGGGCTAGAAGAACCTGGACTTGACTTGGAGGTCACCTTCTGTTTCTTCTGTGATAATCTTCCAGTCCACTTTGGATGCATGTTCAAAAGGTTCCAGCAATGCAAGAAGGAGAAAGCCTTGCCCTCTTCTTCCTTATACACAGTACATACCTGAATAATCTACAAAAATAAAAGTAGTCTTAGTAAGTGTAAATGTGTGAAAACATAATACAAACAAATTAGGAACCTTACCTTATCCTTCTCCGTCACTCCACTTTGCCTTCTGCGCTCAATCCGATCATGGCATCCACAGAACTTATTGACGTGTTCTTGGATAGCAGACCAACGATGCATAAGGGAAGCTTGAGAACGATAAGACTCGAAGTCCTTGTGCTCGTGGAAGAAATCATGAATTCTCTTCCAGTAAGTGCTGCGAGTCTGCTCATTACCTTGTGCTGCATCTGTACTGATATTAAGCCATGCAGACACCAGTAGACTGTCTTCCTTCTCACTGAAATTCTTCGATCTCTTATTCACAGGTGGCCTATTGGACGGTCTAACTTGTTCAGTTGGTGTTTGTTGCTCCACAACGGGGCTAAAAGTTTGAGATTCATTCCAAGCGGCGACATCATTTGTCTCATCCATCAAGTTAACATAAAATCCATCGAACCCATCCATTGCAATTTTTCTGAGAACATACAAATTGTATAGAAGTTAATTAACATGTCGAACATCCATACAGAAGTCAATTAACAAGTCGAACAACCATATAGAAGATAATTAACTAGATAGAGTGCATACAAATTCTAAAGAGTACATCACCAATAATTCATTAGTACTACAACAGTTTCACCTCCAGAAGATACTTAAACCAACTTCAGAATCATCACTATCGAAATCAAGCCCGTCATCTTCACACCGCTGCCAAAAATCGGGCACATCACTATAATCGCTCTCGTCGTCGCGTGGGATAAGATCGTCTGGGCCGAGGTCGAGAGGGATGTCATCCTCCACAGGAACATAATCAGCAAGTGGAACACAATCATCAAGCACCGCAGTTGATTGGGAAGTGACACTATCTAGGTTAGCAGCTAGTTCTTCCAGTTGACCAATCATTGTATTCATATCATCTGTGCAAGGGCAAGAACATGGAGAAAAGTTATCCTTCGCTAATTTCTTAAAAGCACTTGCTAGCTCCTCTACTTCTTTAATTGTCCACTCCCATCGTCGTCGAATTTTCAACATATCCTCGGCCATCCCTGTTAGATAACCATCAATTTTCTTAAATATTGCAACACTACTACAAAACAATACGCAGGACAGTCAAAGACCAATCAATCCCCAAGCTTGCTGAGAGACAACACAATCAAAGACCAAATGCTGCATAGTTTCAGTTTCAGAGCATGTGTATAAGGATCCTGAGATACAAAGTATATTGATGATATGAAGAAGTTCAAGCCATTATCAACACATCTTCTATATACTAGCGTAAGGTAAACCCATGCCAAACATACTACCAATTACAGTCAGTTTTTTGAGTACAAGTTTGCTTTCTTTGATTCAAACACAAGCTTCAGGCAAATTGAATCCTCTATGTCCAGCAAACAAAGTCAATGCTATATAATATGAGACCATATTAGCAGTGACCACATGATTCATTGATTTCTGAAGAAATTGTTTGAAGCACAGACGCATGGTTCATATATTCCCAAATTCATCAGCTACTCTGCGGCATACATCAGCTACTCGACGGAGGGGAGAGGAAACCGAACCTTCAAGTGGTGCTGATGCTTCGATTCGTCACTTCGCGCGGAGGAGATGAAGTCGGGTGGGGAGGGGAGCTTCTGAGGGGCGGCGCAGCGTCGGGAGGGAGCTTCCAGTGGCGGCACGGCGAGGGGAGGGGAGCTTCCGAGGGGCGGCGCGGCAAGGGGAAGGGAGCTTCCGAGGGGCGGCGCGGCGAGGAGAGGGACCTTGTGGTGGCGGCGCAGCGAGGGGAGGGAGTTTCCGGTGGCGGCGCAGCGAGGGGAGGGGAGTTTCCGGTGGCGGCGCAGCGAGGGGAGGGGAGCTTCCGCGCGAGGGGACGAGGGAAACCTCCGCGCGCGCAGGTGGTTGGCCGCCGATCCAGAGCCAAGACGGGGATCCAGAACGCAGTAGAATCGAGAGCGAGAGGGGGCGGATCCAGATCGCGTGGGGATGGAGAATGGGATCCAGAGGCTGTTGGAGCTGTGTTTTTTCACTTTTTTGATAAATATAGCTATCCAGAGCGTTATTCAGAGGCTCGTGGAGTTGCTCTCAGCTAGCAGAGAAATTGCAATCACTTATATAAACCCAAAAAAGGCCCAGATTTTTCTCCTCCCACCCCGTCGTTCTCTCTGTCGTTCCTCTCCTCCACCCCCGATTGGAGCCCGACGCAAGCATAGGTAGAGAGGGGGTCGTGCGCTAGGGTTTGCGCCGCCCCTGCTCGCGGCCGCTGCCTTGAGCCACCCCGAACCTCTGGGGTCACTCCCCCGCGGCCTCGAGGTCCCTCACCGCCCCCAACTCCCTGCGCCCCCCGCGCCGTACTCCCTGAGATCCGACCGGCCGCCGCCCCGCCGCCCAGCCGGCCCCCATCCCTCCGCCGCCACGACGTCCGGCTCGCCCAACTCGCCGGATCCTTCGCTGAACGTGGATCTCCTCCACCGCCGCTCCCTAGCTCGCCGGATCCCGACGCCACCAGCTTCACCGTCCCTGGATCTCTTCCACCGTCCTTCCCGAGCAGCCCGGAACCCCACGCTTCCAGCTCGCAAAGATCCTCGAGAAGAGGCAGGTCAGCAGCGAACGGACAGAGCGATTTCATTTGTTGTTGATAATCTTTCGGGTGTTGGATAGGTTGGGAGCTTGAAAGGTGTCACATTTCAACTTAGCACGCTGACAACTGTAGAGATATAGGTAAGGTATGCTTCTGTATCCACTGTGATCTCGATATCGAAAGCGAAATTAGTAAAATTGTTACAGAACAGTTCTATTTACACTGGGTGTTAGAAATCTAAAATAGCGGAGTGCCCATTGTGCCTATCGAGAACAGTTCGTATTTACACTGCTATGTCGCATTAAACAGCAAACAAACAAGTCTAGGGGCATTTCAGACTTTCCATCCTTCACCACATATAATAAGCCCAATATCATCGTTTGGGAGTAGAAGCCACAGCCTGCAGCCTGTATGACCGTATCGTCTGTCTTACGAGCATGGCATTTTGAAAGATGAATGGAATTCAATGTGGTATAGTATAGAACTATAGATTTCGTCAAGTGAGTGCTTTTATCATGCGATTTGGCTAGTCCTGTCATTTTTCTTAATGATATTGCACACAGCTCTCCTCGGTATTCTCAAAAATACAAGCGTCCTGTTACCAGTGTTCAGTACCATTGACAAGTTATTTGCCATCAGAATTTGTTTAGACGTTCACTTCAATCTTCATAGATGATAAGGGTTCAAACATTTCAAGTTACATAACCTTCTCTTTCTTTTGATGCAGATTGCTCTTGTGCAATGAGCTGGAGAATTCCTCTTTTCGGGTAGGTTGATGTCATTAAAAGCTATCTAGATGTTATTGCATCTTCTGATTCCTGAGTTCTGGTCATTCATTTTCCAGTCCTGCATAGCTAATCCATACCTTTTGTTGTATGAATTGAGCTACCGTCATTCAAAAACCAAATATTGGCAAATAGTGCAAATAGGTGACATTCATTCTTCAGTCTCGCCGATCTCATGCATAATGTTTACGTTTTATTGTATAACTTGAGCTGCATCTTTTGTTTAAAACGTACAAAAAAGCTGTCAACTCATGCTACTTTATGTGTCACTGCCAAGCCACCAAGCTTGGTGCGGTGGCTAGCTAGTTTCTTGTAAAACGCGAAAAACAAGGAAGTTCAGAAATTTGCTCATTTTTGTTTGAAAAGATTATTTTGTGAGAGAAAGAGCTTATGGCAGTTACACTGAATTACAACAATAGCATATGCGAATTGGCACTGTATGTTTTCCATAAGCTTGCTTTGAATAATTTGCTTGTCTTGCTTACTGCCTTTTGCTCTGCTGAATGCATGCTATCAGCAGCTCTCAGCAGCAGCAACCTGATCCGAATTTCCAGGACATACCTACACAATCTTGGTACCCTCCTTCGGTGGTAGGTTCATCTTCACATCCGTCCACGCCCACCAGCTCTTCCAGTGCTAGTCCACATCAAAGAGCTTCAGATCATTCTCAATCTTCATCGCGTGGTCAACCATCTCCAGCTGAGGCTGCAGGGATAATTGCTCGCTTGAAGGATAAGAGGTTTGATATTAGTCTTATCTTTCGTATTGCTTGCAGCCTTTGGTATACAACATTGTCTTTGTATATTTACCTACCTGTTCTTTGTTATGTATTACAAATTACAACCACTCTCTAGTTTTTACCCTTTATATGACGTGCATTTCAATGCTTGTCTTCAAACGGAGAGGCTGCAGACTTGGCAAGCTAAGACTATTTAGACAAGTGTTCTTTTCTATGTTGTAAAGTTTTGATAGTAGTTTGTATCACACCACAATAATGATATCAAAGCTGGCATTTTCTATTCCATCAATTGGCCATTGAGAAAGAATGAAAACTCTGAAGATTGCAACAATTTATTAGTTCTTACTATGGGTACCATTCCATTATCCATAATTTCCTCTTTAAGTAGTACTGAACAAGCTTTCTGGCTGAAGATTACTACATATAACACCGTTGCAGACTCCTTTCACCTTTTGCATTGCTGGATATAATATGGAGGAAACTTTGTAAAGCAGCTAGAATTCCTTGGTCATGCTACTTTAGGCCATCAAATTTGCATACTGTGGTTCCCTTTTAAGATTTATAGTTTTTTTGTGTGTTCTTGGTTATTTCAGTTTGCAACTTCTCTAGGAACTTATTAGAAGATATAATTATAACACTGTTACTAAACAAGCCCAAATTTGATGCTTTTCTTTTTATGACAACATCATCTCTGCATATGCTATTTCTTTTGTATTATAAATGAGAGAAAAATGTGGCCAACAATTACTGAACAGAGCCGAGTTGCTCTGCTAGCCAGGTACAAGAGAGATGTTGTAGGAATGAAAGAATTTCTTGGACGCAGTCCTCTTATTATTATTATTATTATTATTGTTATTGTTATTGTTATTGTTTCAGTCAATCAGATGACGAGAGCCATGTAGAGGGATTGAGTAGGTTGATTCTAGAGGAAGAATATAGATGAATTATGATGAATAGAAAACAATGTACAGAAGGTATGGCAATTAGTGTAAGCTCGACGGGAAGTAGATACTCTAGAGAATTTGGAAGAAGTGCTTATGCATGGTCCTGTTGTGTTTCTCATTTCTGAATGTTTACCGGGTGTGTATTTGCACAGTATTCCTTTATACATGGTGACGGTGATGCATACTTGTTTGGAGCACAAAATCATGTCATACCATGCTGTTCTTAGCTTCTTCTTTTTTAATTTGCTGCAGCGTTGATGAGTTGCAGAGGCTGTTAAAAGATAAAGAGGCATATAATGCTTTTTTCAATTCACTTGATCAAGTTAAAACCCAGAACAATGTAAGTTTTGCTGCTGTTATTGACTGTACAGCGGTAATGTTGAACTGTTCTTCTTTTTTCATCGGTTCTTATAGTAAGTGGGGTTGCTTACTGCTAAGAATGACTTCCCTGGTTTGTAGTATTTAGTGTTCCTGGTCAAATAGACATATAATTTAGTAAGTCAAACTATTGTTTCTTGTGTGGCGGATAGTTCTCTTCCAGTTTTATCTGTATCTCCTAGTACACAAAATTATCGGAAGCTTACGTACCGCTGTTTGTGTGAGCTTTGTTACTTCTATGTTAATATTGATTAGATGGGATGCACTCTGTTGTTCAATAGTTCAGATGTTAACTGTTCACTTGAAGCCTTGGAGGGCCAGAACGAACCCTCTGTTGCTAACTTTATGCTCTATGTTATTTCCATTTTTCGCTTGTCCCTGATCTCGTCTATGAGGCTGTGGCATGTCAGCATGTGTGTCGTATACTCGTATTGAAGTGATTTAAGAAGTCACACTTGTGATTATTGTACAATTATTTTATATTTGATGATGACTGCGGTTCGATTAAAATATGAGTTATCTGAATGCTAGATCTTGGCAATAGATATCCACGTAGAAAATCCCTAAGAGTCCTATTGTTGGTTTGCTCACTTATGGCTTTTTCTTAATGTTCAGTTACGCGATGAGCTTAGAAAGGAGACTTTACAGCTTGCAAGTGAGTTACTCATTCTATTCTTTTAAATCAACTTAGTGGTGTTTCCGGATCAACTATATTCTTAGATTGGCTAATCTATAAAGATGCTTGTGATTGTTTCTAAATCGAATACTATTGGTTGTGGTGAATTTACAGGGGAAAATTTGGAAAAGGAGCAACGGATCATGGAGCTCAGGAATCAGGTTCAGTACCATCACCTCCATCTCAGACTACTGTAGTCATGATTTTCATTATTCAAACTGATATTTATAAATAATGTAAATTCAATTAGAACCATAATAAAAACTATGCAGAATTCTTACTGTGATACCTTGCACAAGTTTTTTTAAATGTTATCTGCACTGAATAATTCTTCCCTGACATTCTAATTGCATTTGTGATTTGTGCAGTGCACTATAATAAGAACTACAGAACTAGCTGCTGCTCAAGACAGATTATCTGATTTGGAAAGGCAAAAGGATGAGATTATGAAGTCCTATTCTCCTGCTGCACTGCTTGACAAGTTGCAAAGTAAGTGCTCTGAACAACTGCATCTACAGTTGCTGTGTTCTTCGTTGCATACTTCCATTTGATGCTGCTTGCCTTGTGATTTGCAATTGATGTACATAGCTACACTACCACTTATGCACATTTCTTGCTATGCATGCACCAACAACTGAATTTTCGTTATGCATGCACCACACTCATGTACTGGGAGCTGGTACTGGCCACTCAGTGGTGTGTTTGGTGGCTTCAAAGGCAGTACTTAAATTTCAGTAATGTAATGCTATTTCTCACACAAACCCATCGCTGACATGCACACACCTTATCTTGTTGCTTTGCTCAGAATCAATGGCTAAGTTGGACGAGGAGTCTGAGGAGCTCCATCAGAAGTTCCTGGAGAAGGACATCGACCTGCCTACCTTTGTTCAGAAGTACAAGAAGCTCCGCGCTGCCCACCACAGGTGCGCGTTGCTCCATCTCTCCGGCAAGGCTTCGCTTCGCTGATGCCCGGTCTGCCCGCTTGCCCCTGAGTGTTGTGTAGGGCTGGCCAAACATCAGACCGAGGTCTCATGTATAGTTATAGCTAACTTATATGAACATCATTAAGTTTTACGTATGATTGATTGGTTGATGCCGAGTGCAGAATATGACCATGGTCATGGAGACACGAGACAAGAACATGCCGTGCATAATTTACCTAGCTTCTATTGGGCGCGTATGAACCCAAACTATATTGAATTGAAGTGTTCTTATCATAATATACCCTCTCGTTCTCCATCCCATCACCAGTAACTTGTCTGCTCCCCTCTCACGTCACCCATAGAACTGTTCTAGTTGCTTCTGCACAGAATCAAAGTTTCAAACGTCCCATGGTCCTGATTCCATTGGATTACATTGCGACTCGCCAAGGAAGATGCGTTGTACATTTGATAATTCACAATCGTTGGTTCGTTCATTGAACATTCCGTGAGCTGCTGCACGGGAAAACGAACAGAATTTCCTGTCGATCGATTCATACAGCATTTGGGGATTGGGTCAGATCTCCGCATGCATGCATACAGAACAAAACTGCAGAACAAAACTGCATAATTAGCTGTGAATTAGAAGGGTCCAAAGGTTTGTCCCATAGTACAGGGCAAGAGTGCAAGGTGGCGAGCTTTGTCTGCACTCTGCATCCCCATAAAAGAACAAGGTGCCCGTGACCTCGTGTCTATTGGAGGCAATAGATAGGAAAGGCGTGGCTGTGCTGAGGCATTTCTAGATAGCTTATGGGGTGACTTATCACTCTAAGAAACTATAAGCTGTCTAAGAAGGTAGCTTAGACTTGAAATTTAAGTAGCCATTTTTCCCATTGCTAGCTAGAAGACTCAAAAAAGAGGCTTCCCAAGTTTATCAGGCCCCTAGATACGAATTTACCTTCAAAGTTCTATAGTATTTACCCGCAATTGCCACTGGTATATAATATCAATTCTTAGGGGTTTTTCTCTAATTTTCACCGAGCTCTCTCCACCCCATCTCCTCCCTTCCTCCCGCCGCTCCATCCCGTGCTCCCTCCCCCGCTGCACCCTCTGTCGCCTGGTTCCCTCCCTTGTGCTCCCTCTCATTGCAACCTCTGTCGCCCCCCCCCCTCGTGCTCCCTTCCCGTTGCACCCTCCGCCACCCCCTCCCTCATCCCTCTGCCAGCCTCCAAATCTACCCACCGTCGGCCTCCGCTTGACTGACAATGACCTCCGCCGGCCTCGACAGCGACCTCCTTGTCCCCACGGCCCCATCACCGACCTGCGCGAGCCGCCGCCTCTGCCGACCGCGACAAGCTTGGATCCCGCCGTTGTAGTTGCCACTGCCTCGACCACAATGAGCTCGCCAACACCTCGACCACGACGTTGACGGCCAGGTCTCCGATGTCGGCGGCGACCGTAGTCCCCTCCCCAGGACCGGCCTCCTTCCCGTCCTCTCCACCGACGCCCCTCCCAACCTCCCAGGGTGATTCGGCGGATTCCAGTTGTTTCCAAACGAGTTACGTTTTTGACTGAAGAGTGAAGAATAGCTACACGAGATCCTGCTTTCACCGAAGTTCATCATAGACTTCGGAAACCAATGTTTTTCCCTCATTTCAATAATGACATTGAAGCAATAGATGAAACACATATTCGTGTGATTGTGCCAGCACATCTAAAAGTGAATCACACGAATAGGCATGGTTATAGTAGTCAGAATATCATGGCATGATGTGATTTTGACATGAGGTTCACTTTCGTGGTTACTGAATGGCCGGGATTTGTTCATGACACGTGTGTGTGGTCAGATACCTTGGTTGAATACGCTAATTATCCACACCCTCCGGGAGGGAACTCACTTCTATATGAATTTTCTATGTTCAATTAGTGAAATTGCTTAAAATTTATGCTCATTTTTCTCTAACTGTAGGAAAGTACTATCTTGTTGATTTAGGATATCTAAACCGAAATGGCTATCTAGCACCATACAAGGGACAGTAATACCATGTACCTGAATTTCAACAGGCGGCTCCGGTTGGGATGAGGAAGATCTTTAGCCATCGCCATTCATCACTAAGAAATGTCATTACCCTCGGTGTCCTCAAGATGAAATGACGTATTCTTGGAGGCATTCCAAGCTATCCAGTTGAGAAGCAAAAGATGATAATTTTCGTATGCATATGTTTGTGTCGATGATCGGTAAACCGCCGATCTTATGGTATTCGTGGAATGTGTATGTATGAGGGGTAAGGACCGCTAGGGCACAAGATCAGAGGTATAATGGTAAGGGAAACACCCTTTTTATACAGGTTCGGGCCTCCCTCAGGATAACAACCCTACATCCTGTTCGTATATATTCAATGGAGAAACGTCTTACAAGGGAATCTAGAAGTTAGTGGCTATCATAGGCCTAATCGTAGACTAATCCGGCTAATTCCGCTACTCTCGACTCTTTCGAGGTGATGGGGCTTCAGGATCTGGATTGGCCTTCTGGATCTAACCTCCCTTGTCGATCTAAATTGACTTGTCCTCCCCTATGGGACTGCTGACCCTTTTATAGGGGGTTCATCTAGTCATACCATACTTGGACTTACGTCCGAGTAGGACTCTGGCTTCCTTAAACATCGGGATGAACTTCCTAGTTTAAGGGATATCTTTCCTCCTTCTTAGAGGTTACCTTATCGTCCTGGGATCCTTACCGGATACGGGGTATACTTCGGTAATCCAGGGGATCGTATATCAGATATTTCATAATATACGGGATATTGTACTATTCATCGTCAGTTTGCATAATTTTATTCGCGATAGTGCCCTACGTGATGAGCATTTTGACAGGCTTGAGCGAGAGGAGTATGTTCTACAAGATGGGCCACCTCCAAATGGGGTGGGAAATGCTGCGTCCGTAGATGATGGCACTATGTGGCAAATACGTGATGGCATTACTACGGGCTTGGTAGCATGAAAGCAAATATCTACATGACATGGTGCTATTCGTACTTTGTATCTTTTTTGTTGGACAAAAAACAAGTAGCTTGACTTGTCAAATAACATAAACCTATATGATATTGAACTGAATGTTTCTATGTGCAATTATTTGGTTTTATGGCAGCCAAACAGTTTTTATCCATATTTTTTCTATTTTCATATCTCATTTCTGTGCTAAACTACGTAAAAAATAGACAAAAATAATGTTATTATTATTCAAACAGCAAAAAAATAAGTCAAAGGATATTACAAACTTTCTACAATCCACCTCTGGCCAGAAATTCAAATCTCAGAAGCTGTTTAGAAGAGGGTGAGAGCTTATCAGGGCTTCCCCACACTGGAGCTTCTGGGTACAGTTAAGCTTAAGCCGACTTATGCACAAGCCTAAACCATCTAAAAGGGGGCCTGAATGTGATATCATATTCCTCCAAAGATAAGCAGATGTGTAACCATAGTTCATTACACTGGGTTGCCACATTCTACGCATGCAACCTAATGGTCTTGCACAAACATAAAAAATACAACCAAAATTTATCAAAAGTATGGTACAACAGTTTAATACGGTTCATAGCATCATAACCCGACACATAGGTTCCAAATTCATGAAAAGTAGAATGCAAATAGTTCAACAAGATCTAATAGCATCATATATCTAATATATAGATTCAAAATTTGCCAAAAATACAATATACATAGTTCAGTAATGTGACTAATAAAATCATTCAATAATCTATCACTCATACTGTTTCTCAACTTTGTTCTCCACTAATTTGACCATAGGAATGCACTTTCAACACTTGTTGTCGTCACGTTTAGAGGCAATATCAATTTGGGAAGTTGAGGTTGTGAGCTTAATTTCATCTCTGAGATTTTTCGTTTGGGCTAAATTTATATATAAATATGAACTACTCTCAATCTTTTTGCAATTTCTTGTCCAGACCCGTCTATGGTTTATTAGTCATGATAACGCAAATTTTCTTGTTCGGTTACAAGAAGACAGGGAAGAGCTTGGCTTGTTCCGGCCGATAATCGCGAGGTTTCGGCCATGGATCGATCGATCTTCTTTTGTGCTTCTTCGCATCTGTAATTAGCTTCCTGATAAAGTGATAGATCTGTCCATCGTCCTGGAACGTTCCTTGTCATGAATGAATGAATGATGAGTTCTTGAGCAATTATATGCATGCATGACATGTTCTGCGTCTCTGTTAACAGTGTTGACAGCTCAGGTTTCGACTTCCTATGCTATATTTGATCATTTACCTCGTCGTCAAGAGTTGTACTCAGTACTCACACAAATTCGTATCAAGTGATGGCAATAATCTTTAAAACGTAATTTGTACACTAGTACACCGCAGTGGTTCACCGAGTATTTGTCACTTTTGTTTATCTCGCAAATGAGACTGGGTTTTACCTTAAATTCTGGCTGCTAACACGAGTTAAAAGAATGAAATTAAAAGCGTCGACGTGCTGCGTAGGTATGCACACCTGACTTCAGGCACTGCACGGGTTATCCGAGCGTACGAGCCAGTGAGATAAGCGTAAGTCTTTACCTGCCGAGCTGGAGATTAGCAATTCAACATTGGAGTATTGGACTGCGTCATGGCCGACCGGTACGTGCAGCTACTCTTTGACAGTGTTCATCCATCCATCCATGTGGCGGACTGTGATATTTGTATTGGTACCACTGAAATATTTGCAAGCTAGATAGTTCGGTAAGATACGTACATGCATGCGTGCCGCTCTACATGCCAATTCATTTGATCCTTGAACATCATCCGATCGAATCACGTGTGGCCGCTTACCACACTACAGTGACGCATCGAACTAGCTGTCAGGGAATGAGCCATCCAGCGAGCTGATGCATTCAGCTGAATAGGGCTATAATAGAATGGATCGGTAATGCCTTTACAGATGAGTGCGAAGAGCGACAGACCGATGATAACAAGATAGGAGGAGCTAGCTTGTTTGGTAGCTAGCTAGGCCAACTTGCTTTTCCCTAGGGCATGATCATTCGGCGAGATGTGGATGTGATAAACCTTGTCCTTGTTGACCCGTGAAGAAGCTGTCGCAGGCAGTGTCAGGCGTTTCAGGAACCCGGAATTCAGCCTATTTTACTTGCGCTGTGCAAGACAGGAGTTGGCACAAGGCATGGCACAATGCTCTTGCCCATCTTTGGAGTTTCGGTCACAGTCCCCTCAAAAACGCAAAAGCTTTTCGGTCACAGTCGTTCGCGATTAACTTCCTGAATTCCTCCTAAATAATTAATATGATCACCTAACCCTCTTAACTATTTTAACTGGTCCACTGAGCCTCTTAAGCCGGGATTGCAGCCATCCAAATAAGGTTTTGCAATCCTTCGATGCCACTTGGGTTGCTTACATGGCAGAGGATCACCTATTTGCCCCCTCCCATCGTGTGAAGCAACGGGATAGCTCACAGTCGTCCGATTCATGGGATCAACGGCTATGGAGTGTCTTCAACCTCCCGCTTCCACTATCCCGAATCCCGATCTGGTGCATGAAACCAAACGCCGCAACTGCAAGAGCAAAAATCGCCTTGTAGGGTTCTCTCCTCGCAGGCGCCGATTTCCTCGTCGGCTGCCGTCGTCCTGCTTGTGTACCTCGTACTCCCGCCGCCTGCCGTTGCCATGCTCGCATACGTACCTCATACTTCCGCCGGCCCCTCCCGCTCGACGCTCTGTGCCTGATGCGGACCGCCAACCGCTGGCCACTGATCGTCCCGCTCGTCTCCGCTCGCTCAGTGTGGTTCAGGTGTTCAGCTCGCCTCCGCCGCTCGTGTGGGGAGAGAGAGAGAGAGAGAGAGAAGCGCCTATGCCTATGCGAGACGGAGATGAAGAGAGAGAGAGAGAGAGAGAGAGAGAGACGAGGAGGAGCCTGTGCGGTTTACCAATTTTGATGCATACTAGATAAAGGAATAAAGTGAGTGGGACAGCCATGTGGATGAGATCGAATTGAACTGCCTAGCTTCACCATCTCGTTGTTTTTTACTAGGATGGGATGAGCACCGAGAGCACCAACCGGACCGGCGTTGTCCGCGACTGGAACACGTCCAGGATGGAGCTCGACGATGACGGCTCCCCGACGTTCTTGCCGCGGTGTTCGCCCCCGTCATCGAGCCTGAGCGTGATGTCGTCCGAGTTATGCCTTCCGGTGGTGGACACGATGGCGCATATGCGGGCGTCGTCGACCCGCCGACGCACGAGGTACAACCGCGGGGGCTTGGAGACAGAACGGCATCACGGTGAGCTCTAAGACGAAGGACGTAACGAAGGTGACGGCGTAGAGGAGGCGCAAGGGCGACTGGAAGAACGCAGCGACGCCGGCAAGCGCGACGATGCCGCTAATGGACTCCGCGGCGGGGACAAAGAGCTGAGGCCGATGCTGCTACGTCACCAGCCACGTGGCGTTAAACCCGCTCAACTAGCGTTTAAGGCATGCAAACCCAGCCACATCAGCAGCAATCCCAGCTCAAGGGGCTAAGTGAACTAGTTACAATAGTTTAAGAGGTTACATGAGTCTAAAAATTATGTACAGGGTAAAACGAACATCCTAAATAGTTTAGAGGAGAAAAATATTTTTTCCCTAATTGAAACATATTACTGAACTGCGAGTGAGTGTAAGTAAAATCTCAGTGGACTAGGCAACAGCAAATCCATAATGTTTCTACCTCAGGAAATTCATTTGAGTTAGCATGCTGATATACATGGTCAACAAGTAATTAATTAAATAGGTAGCTCAATTGAGTTTTTTTTTCAAAATTCAGCAACTTTTACAATTTTTTTAGATGAATTTTTTTTACTTCTGAAATTATAACACAACTAATCAGAAGATTTTGGAAAGTACAGCAACTTTAACCAGAATTGAAATTCTAAAAACAAGCAATATCCTAAGAAATCTCAATATAATCGGTCACCAAAAACCCCTGTATAATCCTATCTCAGCCTCCTCACTCCTCCACGCTATTGACACTCCTACTCCTATCTAAGCTCCCTCGCCATGGCGGCCACCACCATCCCTCTCCTCCTACTCCTCGCCGCCACCGTTTCCGCGGCTGCCGACCTCTCCGTCTACCACAACGTCCACCCACCGTCACCCTCCCCGCTCGAGTCCATCATCGCGCTTGCCCACGACGACGACGTCTGCCTCCTCTTCCTTTCCTCCAAGGCCGCCTTCTCTGGCGTCTCCTCCCCGCCCGTCGCCTCCGGTCAGACTCCCTCCTCCTACGTCGTCCGCGCTGGGCTCGGCTCTATTGGCCCAGACCAAGGATCAAACTCACGCGAACTCGTGTACGCAACACTACGCGAGCACCTTGGATAAACACGGAGACGCACTCATATCAAACTCGGTGTAGACACACACACGAGAGGACTTTGGAGATAAACACACAAACACAACTCACGGTTCAGCGACGCGGCAACACACCTGACGTCTTTTCTTGTTTTTCTCATCTCAACTCAACAACGGAGTACATAGCTTAAATAGCCTTACTTGCATGCACATGGGAGCAAACTACTTCCCAGGTCTCATGCGCACACACACACGTCCACACATGCACAAGCCACCAACTCACGCACGACTCATATGCCACGATCCGCATGACACGGCCACTAACCAGCATGCAGCTAACTACCTCGCCCGCACTACACTTATTCCATGACGACTCGGTCATTTTGCTATTCGTGCTGCAGCACACACAGTTGCCGATCGACTAGCACACCTAGCTACATGCATGAAAGACTCTGAAACACACCTACAACTACACATACGTGCATGCGACTAACACAAACAAGCACTAGTCAAGATTAGTGCTAACAAATCCCCCCTAATCTTGACTTTATTCTCCAAACTTCATCACAGAAGACACGGTTCGTCGTCGGCCGTCGCGAGGAGCGCCTCTTCCTTCCGTGGCTTGCGGCACTCTTTGGCAAAATGCCCACGAACTCCGCAGTTGTAGCATTTACCTTTCTTCCCACCCGATTTGCGCTCACTATTGTCGAAGTCGACGCTGGTGTCGTCGTCGTGGTCGTCATGGCCACCACTATGGCAACCACCAGATTTGCCGCGGCCACCGCCACGGTCACAGTTCTTTGCGCTGCTGCCTAACCCTTCTCTTCCTTTCTTCTCTTTGGCAAGAGTCTTCCACTGCGTGTGCGTGAGCAACAAATGCTCATTCTCCTTCGGGTCGCCGAAATTAATTCGGATGCGCTCGTCGTAGGCCTTGTACCGCCCGATGAGGTCCTCAACGGTGAGGGTCTTCAAGTCCACGCACTGCTCGATGGAGATGACGAGCTGCATGTAACGCGCCGGGGCAGCACGGAGAAACCTGCGAACAATATCAATTTCTTCCACCATGGTGTCGCCCAACGCACGAATGCCGGTGACGACCGACGTCACCCGCCCGGCGAAGTCATCCACGGCCTCCCCCTCCTCCATCTTCAAGCCCTCAAACTCCTTCTTGAGGGTCTGCAAGTTGGCCTCGCGCACACGCTCGTGTCCCATGTGCGCCGTCTTGATCGCCTCCCACGCCGCCTTCGCCATGTCTTTCTTGGCGAGGGAAGACATCACTTGCTCCGGCACAGACTGGTAGATGGCATACAATGCCATCCGATCCTTTTGGTACTCCACGGCACCAGGCTCCATAGCTTCCCACACGTTCTGGGCCTGAAGAGCGACACGCATCTTCATCGCCCAAACCGTGTAGTTCGTGCGGGTGAGTTGCGAGTACGACATCATCACCGCGCTCTCCCTCTTCACCACCTGCGAAGCAGACGGATTACCTCGCAGCAGACGTGGCTCGCTGGACGGAGACAGACTCCTTCCTTCCCTCGGCATGTACTTGGGCATATGCTGAGCACCAACCTGGCTCTGATACCAAATGTTGGCCCGGACCGAGGATCAAACTCACGCGAACTCGTGTACGCAACACTACGCGAGCACCTTGGATAAACACGGAGATGCATTCAGATCAAACTCGGTGTAGACACACACACGAGAGGACTTTGGAGATAAACACACAAACACAACTCACGGTTCGGCGACGCGGCAACTCACTTGGCGTCTTTTCTTGTTTCTCATCTCAACTCAACAACGGAGTACATGGCTTAAATAGCCTTGCTTGCATGCACATGAGAGCAAACTACTTTCCAGGTCTCATGCGCACACACACGATCCACACATGCACAAGCCACCAACTCACACACGACTGTATGCCACGATCCGCATGACACGGCCACTAACCAGCATGCAGCTAACTACCTCGCCCGCACTACACTTATTCTATGACGACTCGGTCATTTTGCTATCCGCACTGCAGCACACGCAGCTGCCGATCAACTAGCACACCTAGCTACATGCATGAAAGACTCTGAAACATACCTACAACTACACATACGTGTATGCGACTAACACAAACAAGCACTAGTCAAGATTAGTCCTAACAGGCTCCCCGGCGCAGCAGCTCCTCCTCGCCCTGGACACCAGCGCCGACGCGCTCGCCGTGCGGCACGTGCCCCACCAACAGCCTCTTCGTCCCGGCTAACTCCTCCTCCTACGCTTCCCTCCCCTGCTCCTCGTCGATGTGCCCGCTCTTCCAGGGCCAGCCATGCCCGGCCCAGGACCCCTCCGATAGCACGGCGCCGTTGCCGACGTGCGCCTTCTCGAAACCGTTCGCCGACGCCTCCTTCCAGGCGTCGCTGGCCAGTGATTCGCTGTACCTGGGCAAGGACGCCATCCCAAACTACGTGTTCGGGTGCGTGAGCTCGGTGACCGGGGCGACGTCGAACTTGCCGAAGCAGGGCCTTCTTGGCCTGGGCCGGGGACCCCATGGCCCTGCTCTCCCAAGCCGGTAGCATGTTCAATGGCGTCTTCTCCTACTGCCTGCCGAGCTACAAGTCGTACTACTTCTCCGGCTCGCTCCGGCTGGGCGCCGCCAGCCAGCCCAGGGGCGTCCGGTACACGCCGCTGCTCAAGAACCCTCACCGGTCGTCGCTGTATTACGTGAACGTGACCGGGCTCAGCGTGGGCTGGTCCTTGGTGAAGGTGCCCGCCGGGTCGTTCGCGTTCGACCCCAACACCGGTGCCGGCACGGTGGTCGACTCAGGCACGGTGATCACGCGGTGGACCGCGCCCGTGTACGCGGCGCTGCGCGAGGAGTTCCGGCGCCACGTGGCCGCGCCGAGCGGGTACACGTCGCTGGGCGCGTTCGACACGTGCTTCAACACCGACGAGGTGGCGGCCGGCGGCGCGCCCCCCCATGACGCTCCACATGGACGGCGGCGTGGACCAGGCGCTGCCGATGGAGAACACGCTCATCCACAGCAGCGCCACGCCGCTGGCGTGCCTGGCCATGGCCGAGGCGCCGCAGAACGTGAATGCCGTCGTCAACGTCGTCGCCAACCTGCAGCAGCAGAACCTCCGGGTCGTGTTCGACGTCGCCAACTCGCGCGTCGGCTTCGCGCGGGAGTCCTGCAACTAGAATCGATCGGCAAGCCATGCACGAGATCGATCGACTTGTGCATGCATGCAGCCTCGAGGCTGGCCATGGGTGTTTTCTCTTGTTAGTCTGCGGCTTTCCAGTGTGTGGAATAAGGGACGTGACATGAAAAGATTGTGTCACGGGTGCGTGTGGTGTGTTGTACGTGTCAATAGGACTAGGGAATTACTTACAACTATTACTGGGGTGTGCATTTGTTTGTTTTGTTTGGCTGTTTCAAGAGATTGATTTGCAGGTTTTCAAGACTTGAAATGAAGAAAGTCACCGTGCAGATACATACGATTCAAAAGCTGGCTCATTTTGGAGTGTATTGGCAGTCTCGGTCACCCTTCTTTTGTTTTTTCTTTTTTCTTTTTGCAGCGTGCCCCAACACAACAGCGCTACCAGGCAAAGCTTGCTTGCGTTAGCGCCTCTTTAAATATGTCACCGAAAATACGAATGTGTATCTTATGAGTATCATATTGATATTTGCGGTCTGTTTGAAGTTTGAACCATGGTGTTTCTTGTGACGCTATCTTCGAAACAGGACCGACCGTGGTTTCTTTAGTAATTGATGTAGCTGCTTCCTTTTGTTCTGTGTGATCCATTTTTTTTGTTCCAAAAGGAAGCATAAGATGGGCAAAAGCGAGATTCATACAGTTGCTTTCGACAACTGTAACAGTCCATATTAAATTTCGAAGCATTTCTCTCATACCAGTAGAAGCGTAGAGCAATGCATATATGAATTAATGAAGCACTTTGCGTCGTACCACCGAAAAACATTTCTTCCGGATTACGGGAACTATGAACTACGGAGCAAATCCACAACTGTTGGGATATTGACACATGTGCTACATGCCAACTTCATATAGAAATATATCTTCACAGATTATTATTATTTTCACGAATTACATTTAAAACAACTATTTTTAAGATCTCCGAAAATAAAATTTTACCAAAAAGAGGAGTGGGCCGGCATATACTGGCTCCATTGGTGGGCTATTTGGGCAGGCCGCAAGCAATTCATACTCGGAGTGCCTTATTTTTTCTGCGTAACGCTCGCTGCTTAAGTACTCGATCCTTCTCCTCCCTGCACAGAACCCCCAAAACCCTACTACGAATTACCGCAGCCTCCACCTCCCACTCCAAGGCCCCGATCTCCGGCTAGCCTCCCACGCGCTTCTCCGGCCATGGCCGAACCCGCCGCCGCCGTCGCCGCCGCCGCCGCAGCCACGACTATGGAAACCGAGGCGCCGGAGGCGAACCTTAGCCTGAAGAGGGAGCGGGAGGAGGGGGACGACTCCGCCGCCGGCGCCGCGGCCGAGGCGGCGGCGGCCAAGAAGCCGAAGGTGGAGGGAGAGACGAAGGAGGCGGAGGGTGGTGAGGGGAAGGGCGAGGAAGAGGGGGCGAAGGGAGAGGATGGGAAGCCGGTGAAGCTGGGGCCCAAGGAGTTCGCCTCGGCCGTCGACATGTTCGACTACTTCTTCGCGCTGCTCCACTCGTGGGCGCCGCAACTTGAGATCAATAAGGTGAGACCTTGAGGGTTGGATTTGGTTAATCTCTTGGCGTCTCGAACTGTTTTGGTTGCAAAGGGTTGCGCCTTTATGGTGATCTGCTATGCGTGTGTAGTGACGTTTTAGCCTTGCCACGGTATTCGGAAGCTGGTAGGTTGATTTGATTAGCTTCGGTGAGTTCGTGGTGCCTGGACCTGGATTAGGCAAGCCTTCCGTTGCCTTTTTTTTTACATCAATTTGCTCTAAGTAATCTAACTGATTTGACTCGATAAATCCACTGTGAAGGCTATAAATTTCTAATCGGTCAAGTTTGGATTAGGCAAGCCTTCCGTTGCCTTTTTTTTTACATCAATTTGCTCTAAGTAATCTAACTGATTTGACTCGATAAATCCACTGTGAAGGCTATAAATTTCTAATCGGTCAAGTTTGGACAAAAAGGTTGTAAGTTGAAACTGATATTATGGTATGTTTTGGCCTCTTGATTTGATCCATTGCCGCTGTGGATGCTATTCCGCTAGAAATGATGGAACATTTATGGGTTCGTTTATATATGTTCTAATGCAATTTGATCTTCTGAAATGTTATCTTACTAGGGCAGTTGGTTTGATTTGATTAGTTTCAGTGTTCTAGCGTGCTTGGATTGTGGATTAAGCAAGGTCGATCTTATAGTTGGCTTTGCTTGATTTAGTTATGATTTGTGAAATACAGTGTTGGATTAAACATGTGGTTTAATAAGGGCTACTGGTTCTGGCTTTGGATGGATTTGTTGGGATTCCATATGTGATTTGTCATTGGGTGGTGTCGTGGTTGTTTCTGGTTCTGCTCCAAGTATGTGTAACTATATGTCTTCATGGTTAGCATTGCTATCATAGTCACAAGGAGCTCTAGCTGAGATTTCACTGGTTTGCTACTTCTTTTGGTTTGGAGTGCTTCGTAGGGTTTGCAGTTTCGATCTGATAGAGACTTCCGAGTTGTTGGTGTTTGAGTATTAGAAGAGTTTGGTTGTCAACATTGAGTTATAACAAAATTTGAATACCATTTACCTCTAATAAGCAACATTGCTAACTTACTCCTTCAAGTTTTTAGTGCTGATGCAACACTGGAGAGGGAAAAAGTAGCCCTTTTGTTGCACTTTGCTATTTACTCTTATAGCTTCAGCATCCTATGATATGATAAATGAAACAAATAATTTGATTACCCTTTTGTGTTGTTGGCATAGTTGATGAAATATGCTTTAGAAACATATAACTGCCCCTGTTTGATTTGGAGTATATTATCATTTGTATTTGAGTTGTGGTTTTTATTGCATATAATACATTTGGGACTTCTTTCATTATATTCACGAAGGCGGCAGGTTATCTGTATCATTTGTCTTTTCCCCATAATTTATAATTTTATCATAATTTGGGTATTAACCTTTGATCAAGCTATTTAACAGCACTGCAATTTAAATTTTCTGAATTCTTCCTATAATCTAATATAAATCCAACATTAATCCTGCAAGTATGTATTTACCATATTGATGCATTTTACTGTTTTGGGATTATTAATTGCTGGGGATTGCATCCAACTCCATGAAGCCTTTTGTATTTGACTCTGAAGATGTTGGATGACTGAAATATCTTTTGGTCGCTGTTTTGGTTTAAATATTAATAAGTGATTAGCTCTAGACGAGTCGCTAGATTACCCAATATCATGTCTCACGGAGGAAGATAAATTGACCTTATGGTTCTTACCTTCGAGATGCACGTGTGATCTGTATGATCATCTTCGAATCCAGTGTCAGTTCATTAACATCTGCACTGCAACGCATGGTTTGCTAACTTGTATCTTACCTTTTGCAGTATGAGCATATGGTGTTGGAGGACTTGCTTAAGAAAGGCCATGCTGAGCCCAGCAAGAAGATTGGACCAGGCATCGAAGCCTTTGAGATCCGCAACCACCCGGTGTGGCAAAGCCGTTGTTTCTTTGTTCGTAGAATTGACGGATCTGCCGATGATTTCAGCTTTCGCAAGTGTGTCGACAATATTCTTTCCCTCCCAGAGGACTTGAAGATCGGCAATAAATCTTCAAATGGCAAGAAGGGTGGCGGCCACTATAAGGGCGGCGGGGGTAGAGGAGGACGAGGTGGTGGCGGCCGAGGTGGAGGTGGCTTCCGTGGTGGGCGTGGCCGGGGTAGGCGAGGCAACTAGGAACTCAATAAGTCACACAATTTTGCCTGTCTAATGCCAATCCTTAAAATCGAGGCATTTATGATGTGATCTATGCAGGTTTATTTGCCTGTCTTAGAGAACTATGCTCCACCTATGTACTGTGCGACTGATATATGATCCTTCGAAGCTTGCATTATGCTGTTCTTGACTTCTCGTTTCTGTTATTTCGTTGCAATTTTGTTATGCATCTTCCGTGCCGCCCAGCCAATCAAGGTGTTTTCGCGTGGAGGGGGGCAGTCAAATGGAAGATCAACTGTGGTCCGACCATGGAAATTGCATGGTTGTACCACCGTACTAGACCGCCCGAGTTCGCAGGAGTTAGAATACAGCACATTCCATCAGTGTCCTCAAGCGTAGTGATCAACATTGTAAGCTCGAGTGATGAAACCATGGCTAAAACTATGCGGAAAGCACCTTCATCCACGAGGACAATGGCTATAACGAATTGGTTGTGTACTTGTGTTCATGCGATTTGGTTGTGTTCTACTGCTCTTTCTAAGCATGGCGAAACCTGTGAGCGAAACCTACTGTCTGATGTGTCCTTCCCTGTGCCGTTGAGCTCTGGAGCGGAATATACCCCGCCCCATCCGGTGACTAATCATCAAAATTGACCAGTGAGTGATCACTTTCTCTTTTTTGGTCACTTCTGGTATTTTTTTTCTTGAAATTTGGCCACTTGTGGTATATATCCAATTATGCACTAGCAGCAGTAGTGTTATCTGTTTGCGTGTTGCTTTTCTTGCTCGTCAGCTACTAATAGGACACAAGTTCGGCAAATGGTGAGAGAGAAGTTCGGCAAATGGTTGGCACAGGTGTTGTTGCTGGATTCTTGGTAGCTTCTGCTTTACATGGGAAATTCCCTTTGCATGGCTATCAATAGCGGCCTTTTTTAAAGCAGAAACTAACACCAATGGTCTTTGAGTCCTGAGTCTTGAGTCTTGAGAGAGCGGTGAACTTCTAGCTTGATAGCAAAATACAGCTCTTGCTCCACGATTGAATCCTTGTAATGAAACTGAGCTCCTGGTTCGAAAAAATATAATAAGCCCATGTATATCCCCTTTGAATCAGACGTAGCACCTGGGTCTGGGTGATGTGCCTGCTAGCTAGGACGCGCACGAATGGGGTGTGTGTGTGTGGATAAGATCCACATCCACCTGCCTAGCTATTTGGTCTTTTCTGCTGAAATCAGCATATGCCGCTGTCGCGGAGCAAGGTGGAGAGTTGCTTTGGACGCATGACGGCAAGGTTGCTCGCTCGCTTACAAAATCACTTGGTAAATCTAGCCCATCACAAGATATGTCATATGTGGAAGCATATGTGGCAGGAGTTATGTTTAAAGTTGGAGAATGAGAACATTTGACCAATGGATGTCGAACTGTTAAAGAAATAAGAGAATTTTATGCATTTAACATTACTTTCAAGCTAAACATGTATTTTGTCATTGCTTTTTGGCTATTTATACATTTGACACTTTTTCGGTGATTTCGTTGTTTCGTAAAGGGATATGAGATCCATCATAAACCTATGACATAATATACACATGTAGTTTTACTAGGGAATATAGTCATGTGTAGAAAATACCAACATTCCCCCGCTAAAAAGAAAGAATAATTCTCATACACTCATAACATTTGTGGTACACATGATCTAGCATGTCCTATGTATGAGAATTTATGGAACATTTTTGGTGCCCCACCGATATAATGGGATTTATTATCTGTGAGCCTAGATTTGTGATCTAAGGATTTTTAGAATTTGAAATTTTCATCTACGAAGTAACAAAAAAATTTAAAAACTTTATGTGGACACATATGTGTTCTTTAAAAGGATGTGATTGGAGGGCTACCGGTCGCCCAATAGTCCTATTGGACAATCGGTCCATCCCTACCGGTGCTTCCCGCCTCTTCCTCTCCCTCCGACACCCCCACCTCCCTTTTTCCCTACCGGCGCCTCCGCCTCCCTTCTCTCCTACTAGCTCCTCTTCACTTCCCTCTCCCTTATCGTCGCCTCGCCGCACCTCAACCAGATTTGGCCGGTCGGCGGCGACAAGTCGGGGCGCCTGCAGAAAAAATTAGTTATTTGAAACTTGCAATATTTTCTTACCCAAGATCACCTCAGCAATTTCCGAGTATCTGCGTAAATCCGCATTCATGTACACGCCAATGTTTTATTTTTCCCGTGTGAGTATAATATGGCGTAAATTTGATGGCGACCTATGCGATTTATAATATGGCGTAAATTTGATCGTGACCTATGCGATTACCTAGTCAGCAATACCTACTAGTACTATCTTGATGAACGAGGAGAGGTCTACAAAGGAAAGGAAAAAAGAGAGCCCACCCAAAAAACAAATACAAAATTAAAAAAACCAAAAAGAAAAAAAATTACACGATTTCTGCGCCCTTCTCTTCAGCGTCTTCGCTACTCTCCTCCAGCGAGCCCCAACACGACCAACCCTCCCGCCGGCGCCGCCGCTCGCCGTGGGCGATGTACAAACTCGGCGGGCGTGGCGGCGGGCGTGGCGGCGGTGGCGCGAAGCGCCCGCCTGCCCCCCACGGCCGCGGCCGGGGCGCCGCCTCCTCCTCCATCGGCGGTATGGCCCCGCCTCCCCGGGGCCGCGGCGCCGCTGCCGCGGCCGAGGCGGCGGCGGCGGCGGCGGCGCAGGCAGCGGGGCGCGAGGAGGCGTTCAGCCTGGAATCCAGCGGACCACCTGCCTTTGCGGCAATCATAAAGCTGACGCCCGACCTCGTCGACGAGATCCGGCGGGCGGAGGAGGCCGGTAGCGGCGCCCGCATCAAGTTCAACCCCAACATGCAGAACGACGCGGAGAACGTGAGCTCTCCCTCACCCTCCGTCGTCTAGTTCTTTTCCCTTGAGTCTCTTCCAAGTTTTAACCTAACCAATTTCGATGTTTTCCGCATTACGACATAGTCTAACTCGAGATTAATTTGCTCGAAAGCCTGGGAAGCACCGTTCGGTTTTTTTTTAATGATACCGTTCCTGAGTTTGAGGAAGGTTTATTGTGTATTTTGCATTCAGATTTCTCAAATTTACTGCTTGGTGCTTACGTTATAGTTTGAACTGTTAGCACACCATGATCTGTTAGTCTAACTCATCGTAGGATCGCCAATTTTCACTTATTGTTGTGCGGCAGTCTTAGGGTTTTTCTGCTCTGGTTCTTAGAGAACAGTGATCTCTTCCATTGCTTGTTCGGTCCTTAAAGTATGTGATCGGATGCGTCAGATTTTGCTTAGTATTTGTTCAAATGCTGCCTCCTTATTACTGAGTGGCAGTTCATGTTATAGTTTTATTTTGATAGGGCCTAGTAACTATTCGTTTGTTGCTGTCCCTTTTGTTGGTTCAGAATTGATCACGACATCATGTGGTTTTCTGTGGTATTGTAATGCTCAACTTTTAAGAAATTTACTTGTGTAATTTGCATTTAGTTTGATATTTTGGAGGGCAATGATCTATTAGATTCTCATTGGAGTCTTTTTGTTGTTTGGTTGGGGATAGATTTGGTGATTTTACGCATGAACCCTAAAGTTTTTACATGCATTTCTGGTCCTACCTAATTTGATTTTCCTTAGCCTTTAGGTACAATGGAAGCAAGTGCATTGTTTGTTTGATGATTCTTTTGTATAGTTGCGCTATTCTAAGAACACGTAGAATCAATGATTCTATGCGCAGGACACCTGACCGAGCCCCAACCAGCCAAGCAATCACGTCACAACCCACAATACTGCACCACATCGTAAAATCGTCCCGTCAATCATTAGATATGACCGTGTCTTTACAATCAAACCACCCCGCGCTAACCCCACATCCCGCGTTTGAAATTTACGACCTTGTGTTCATGTTTTTACTGCCTTGTGGTCATATTTTTACTACCCACGAACTCACATTTTGTCTCGCTTTAATTAAAAAAATTAGGTGAAGGTGGGATTTGAACTGCACACCTCATGCACTTCTCTCTGTTCATGTAACCAGCTGGGCTATGTACGTAGTTGTGAACAAGCATATGAAACATTTGCTTTCTAGTATACTACAACTAGAAATGATTGTAAATTCAAGTTCATGTGACTGTAATTTGTGATCAGGTTTTACGTTATACTACTGGATATATGATAACATTGTAAAAACAGTGCCATATATAGTAATTTATGGAAACATTTTACGATGTTGTGCTAAGTGGTTAATTGGGACGTGGTTGATTGGCTGGTTGGAACGTGGTTAGTAATATAAGGAAAGATTTTTACGATGTGGTCTTGCGTGGTGGGTTGGGATGTGGTTGGTTAGCTGGCTGGTTGTGGAACGTGGTTGGGTGGATTTACTTACAAGAGTAGAATAGCACTTTGTAATTTGCAGGGGACATACATATGTATATGTATGTATGTATGTATGTATGTATATGTGTGTGTGTCTTTTGCAGGGGACATACATTTTGATTTGAAGCTGTTGAAATTTCACTTTGTAATTTTCTTCAGAAAAAGACATCTACGTATAAATTATTGTTTTTGGTTGTGCAATCAGTTCTTGGATTGGTCAATTCTTTATTCTTAGCTTAGGATGAGTTTGATTTCTTACACTGTTTAGGTTTTCTAAAAGTTTTCCCAAATGATGATCCGAACTTAATTCACATCACACTTCACATTTTATCACTTCTGTTCCAAGTTCATGATGCCCTTTTCCATGATTTATTTGAACACCATTTTTGTAATCTTGAGTGCATAACAAGCTCATGCATTTCACATTTGGGTCTTTTATCTGTGGTGTTAGATTTTTTTTTGGGTATTTCAACTCAGTGGTGGTTTTTGGAATTAGTAGTAACAAGGTATGTATGTTCTTAAAAAAGTCATCCACTTATTTTTTTCTAAAGAATCACATTAATGATGGATAATGAGCTCCTATCCATCACTAATTTCAAACAGGACACTCAAAATCCAAAATTTGTCCCATTTCTTTCCTTCTTAAAAAGGAATTTGTTTCTGGTGAAGTGTGCAAACCTTAAAATTAATTCTACACAGTGAACTGTTTTTGAGATGTATAAACCGCGAGCTGGTCTGAAAGTAAGGTAAATAACAGTTAGCTGGTAATTTCAAGCCTTTTTTTCCTTCACCTTTTGGCTCGTGCAGCTTCTATTGGGTTTCATCTCTAGCCTACCCTAACTTGCTTGGGACAAAAGGCTTTGTTGTTGTTGTTGTTGTTTGTTGTCAAGACTGGCAGATTCTTACCTTTCTAGCGTACATGACATGTCAGTCTAGTGAAACTGTACTCCTGTGTCTGGTTTGTTATTTTTATGGATCCTAGTTATATTTTGTTTTGTTTGTAAAATCCGCTTCCATAACATGTTGCTTAAATACCACAAAATATTCTGTTGTATCTACTGTAATAGTATGCTCCAATAAGTTATAAGCTTACTAGTTAAAAATTGTAGTGTTCGCACTTTATCATGTATGGGACTAACTTTTTTTAATGTAAAGTAGTTGGTAGGTTAGACCATTTAGGCTTTGAAGGTTGCTGGAAGATCAGTAATTGGCTCACTAATTCCGCACAGCATGATGAGGTTCTTGTTTCATGTAATGCGTACATGTTTTATGTACATATGAAGAGAACAGTACAGCTCTATTCATAAGGGTATCTAAGTACACGTTCATGTATTTTTATGTTGCTTCAGTAACACCAATGACATGATACTTATGCACTGGAGCAGCATCTACCTACTAGTTTTGTAAATAGTGTATCTGTATTACCTTAGTGCTGTGGAGAAGGGTTTGGTATCTCGTTTTGAAAGAAATAGTACTCCCCCTCCGGTTAGCAGAAACAGGTGGTTTCTGGAACTTTTTTCCCTGATGGTATTTTTTGGTTTGATTTTTTTTTACTACCTCTTGAAGTTTCTTTGTTTCATAACTATGCATCATCATAGATGCACCAATTTTCTGGAAATAACAGAAAATATCCTTATTCCAGTTGGTATTGCACTTCCAACCCCACCGGGATTTCTAGAAACTGGTGAGAACCGGTTCGCAGCGGTTTCTGGAACCCTGATGTTGAGAATGTTTAAAATGTTTGAAAGTTTTATACTTTTTTAGTTACTCTACTAGTTCAGTCCAACTAAAATTTCCATATCACGCAAAATCTGTTCGACATGACAAATACTCTTGTACATTTAACTTGTTGAATTGACTTTGGAAAGTTCTTTTCTCGCACCAGGTTATCGATGTTGATGGTAAAGAATTCAAATTTACATGGGCATCTGAACGTGGTGAGTTATGTGATATTTATGAAGAACGTCAGAGTGGAGAGGGTGGTAATGGATTGCTTACGGAACGTGGCTCTGCTTGGCGCAAGGTGAATGTGCAACGTATTTTGGATGAATCAGCAAAGAACCTTGTGAAAATGCGCTCAGAGAAGGCTGAACGTCTCTTAAAATCTCGAAAGTTAGTCTGCTTTCCCTGTTCCATATTTCTCTTGGTCACCTTTGATTAATCATCATGCCGATGCATAGATTTCTTGAATCTTCTGTTGTAGATGTTGCAGATTTCTTTTCTATTCTTTTATAACTGCATCCTTGTATAATTGCCTGTTATAGATCAATTGTGCTGGACCCTGCAAATCCATCTGTCAAGAGTCAGGCTAAGTCAATGGCTGCTGCAGCTGTAGAAGGTTTGTACTTTGAACTATGATATCGTGTTTCGTTTTTCATGAAATTTTGAGTTCATTATGTCTACCTGGATTTTGCATTTATACTTCCATAGTAGAAATGTGTGATGTGCTCTGTTTTTCTATACACAATGTAAATACTGGTTTTGAATTTGATCTCCGCCTAAAGTTCGTTGGGGACTGTATAATGGCTAAAGTTTGTAAGAGACTATAATTTAGTGCTGTTATCTCTTCCAGGTAATATGCGGAGGATGAAATGGAACCAGAAGAAGGAATATTTCAAGAAGAATCAAGGTTTCAAGCCTGTCCAATTTTCTCTTTTTGTATTACTTTATTGGTTTTATGTATGTACATGTTCTACCACTAAGAAAACCCTGCATTAGCACATACTTAACTCTGTTAGTTTTTCATGGGCCTACTCCAGCTGCTGTTATTCCAACCAAATCGATTTCCAAAGTAAAGCTGCCTAACAGTATTCCCAAAGGAAATATCTCGACTTCACCTGCACCTTCTCCTGAGCAACCTGGAGCAAGTATTCCTTCATTTCCTGTTGGGTCAAATGCAAATAATGAAGTCATAATACCTTTTGATTTGAATAAAGAAGAAAGTAATAAAGTGGAGAAAGCAACACCCAATAGGATGTCTCAAGGAATAAATCGCCGAGCAAGTGCTGTTTCTGCAAATGTTGATGATAATACAACTGATTTGCGAAGCCTCTTGATATCTATACTCTCAGAAAATCCAAAAGGGATGAACTTAAAGGTAATCTCCCTCCCTCCCTCCCTCCCTCCCTCTCTCTCTCTCTCTCTCTCTTTCTCTCTCTCTCTCTCTCTCATAGCATGTGCAAATGGAAAAAGGAATCCAGAAAGCTTCTAAGATGAACTAGCAGGGAGTAAATTCCTTAGTATGGGAATCATTATATGGACAGAAAATGCTTTCATGTTAATTTACACATGATTTTTCTGTACACCCTTGTAAAAGGCAAGATATATGGGCAACAGTAGTTCCATAAGACATAAGAGTTTGCCGTATGAGTTTTTTTAATCCTTAGCACAATGCTGCTCGCATCAAGTGTCACTTTAATTCATGGTTGACCTTGTGGTCTGATGACTGTTCTTTACCTTTCGAATATTATCAGTTTTGTGCATATTGTATTGTGATATCCATATTCCATAGTTGGCTTGATCATATACTACAAATGCTTTGGTTTATGATCTTAGATGCCTTTGTTATTTTGGTATATTTTTCTTACCTAATTCACTGAGGCTTACTCCACAAGCAATTGCCTGATGTTTCTGTTTATAACATGTTCTGAAACATATGCAGGCCTTGGAGAAAGCTGTTGCGGATGCAATTCCAAATGCGTCAAAGAAAATAGAGAGTATCATTAAGAATGTGAGTAACAAACATTACGCAACCGCCTCTTTTCTCAGTAAGGAAACATTAGGAGTATATTGTGATGCACACTTGACATATGGATATTGTTCCAGATTGCAAATTCCCAAGCATCAGGGAGGTATTTGCTCAAAACTGAACTGGAGGGGGAAAACTCTAAGACGCATGCATCTGGCAATGGAAGGTACTATGTTTTTCTCCTACAAGTTCTATTCCTTGTTTTCCTGTTTAACTGGTCATTGTCTTTATGAAGTTCTCCTTAGTTTCGTATATTCTGTGTGTTTGCTACTTCCTCCCACAAGCACCTCAACAGCCAATTGATGTATTTAACAGGACTATCGATGAGAACATTGAAGAAGCTGCTCCAAGCTTCAAGATAGACGATCCTGATATATTTGAGAATATTGAAATTGGGGGCTCCCCAGTTTCAGCTGCAGGAGACAGAAAGGTCATTATTGACAGTGATGGTAAAGCAGGCACCTCTAGTGAGAGTGGAAGTGATAGTGATAGTGACAGTGACAGTAGTGGCAGTGGAAGTGATAGTGGGAGTCAAAGCAGAAGTGCCGCAAGTGGCAGTGGGAGCAGCAGTGACAGTGACAGTGATGCTTCATCTAGCAGCAAGGAAGGATCTGATGCATTTGTGGATATTACAAGTGATGATAACAAAGCAGATACGGCACGGAGAGAAGCAGCAGATGAACTGAAGTTGTCTTCCTCGCCAAGAGATTTGCCAACATTGGATGGAGATGATGAGCAAATTGACATTGGAACAAATCTGGATTATAAGAGTACATCATCGCACATTGATCTGAATAATTTTAACATTGACAATGATGAGGCAGCATATACAGCTGCAGCAACTGAGAACTTCGGTGCAAGCAACATAGACATGCCATCAGAGATTCCAGGAAGCAAAAATATCACAAGTACCAGAATAGATCCTAGTATAGTTGATGGCAAGTATCCTGCAAACGAAATGTCTTACGAGGACAATCTTTTTGATGACTCCTTAGCAGCCAGTAGTGAAAATTTACCTAATGAAGAAGCTATTCAATTTACAAAGCCGCATGGTAGCAGAAGAAAATCAACCTCAAAGGATGGATCAAACCATGGCTCTTCAAGGATCACAGAGAAAGGTGCCAAACCCACCTTGAAAAGGTGCTCTGGTATTGAGAATGCTACCACAAAGCCAGAAAGTGCCAAAAAGGCCAAGGTTGACATTGCGTATTCAGGAGCTTCAGGTTCCTTCTCAGAGCACAGACAGAACTTACCTCCTGATAAACATATCGATGAGAGGTTGAACAAGGAGACAGGGAATGTTGGCTGGGACGCACATTCTGATCTGCAGGTACAAGATAGTAGTCCTTCTATGAAAGGAAGACCTTTGGCTTCTGGAAATCTACAAAAGATAAATCAGAGCCCAAATGTACCCATCACAACAATACACTCCGAGGGAACACAAGAAAAGATTGAGAAATCAAGTTCTAAGAAAATCTCAGATAAGATGCAGAAATCTTTGAATAGTATGGATGGTAACTTTGGAAGGGGTTATGTACATGCTGAAGACCACCATGTCAATTTTGACGACTCTGATGATTCTGCTGCAAGAAAAAGGGCTAGGCATGGGGGACCTTCTGTTGATAGGAAAATGCACAAGCGTTCAAAGGATGCTAATATTGATGCAAATTCCATGAATTTAACCAGAGGTGCCAGAGGAAATGTTAACCACAACATGATCATGTCTCTTCCTGAATCCACTGAAACTAATGGTGAGCCATCAATTTTGCAAAGAAATAATGCTGACAAATCACCTTATGGAAAAAAGGTGCTCCAGAGAGAGCATTCAGATCTTGAGTTGGGTGAATTTCGTGAGGGTTCTTTGGAAAATGACATCGGGAGGACAAGGAAGCAATTTGAGAGAAATGGTTCTTCCAAGTCACTTGATGGTAAAAGAGCTAATGTGGATAATTCCTACCCCAGTATGAATAACAGGAAGGCTGCTCTATCTGCTTTTCATGATCAAAGGAAACCATCACCACAAGAATTTGGTACTGGAGGTAATATAAACCAGGAAGCAATCCCAAGGAGGACACAAGGATATGACTTTGATAGTAATAGGTCTCAACAAAGAGTTAATGTTTCACAAGATCGGCAATTGCAAAGGACTGATAATCCAGATTCAGATAACATATTATATCCAGATAGGTTGATAGAGAAAACAGGCAAAAGGGAAACAAAGATGACACAGTATGGAATGGTGGATCATGTAGATCCTAAGAAGAAGAAAACTACTGCCAAGCTTCCTCAGAATGGTACTAAGAATGGCATGGAGTCTAGAACATGGAGATCGATTTCCCCTGCAGAGAACGAGGAAAGAAGTAGGAATAACTCTTTGATTGAGACTGAGACAGGTAGGAAGAGAAGGGACAGTTCTTCGGATGAAGATAATTTATTTTTCTCAAAGTACAATAAGGATGAGCCAGAACTGAAAGGTCCAATAAAAGATTTCTCACAGTAAGTGACAATATCCTTGATGTGTTTTCTAATGCCCCTTTGAAGTATTTATGCCAATGCATTTTGACTTATTTTCCAACTTGCCACTAAGATTTACACTGATTTGTCTCGTGAAATATTTGATCCAATCTGAAATTTTCCTTTTAGATTTTTCAGCCAGTATGTAACATATATTATATATTAGACTAGAATATGCTTTTCTGCTTCCCTCTCTCACTTTTCCTTTTCTTTTGGTCCTTTACCTCTGGCCAGTTTTTGAGTCTCGAAATCCGATAATAATAAAACTATATCAGTAGGCCTGGCCCTGTAATTTTACTAACCAGGTTCTGTTTTAGGTAAAATATTTCAGTAGGTTCCTTTAAAGTTTACCATAATTTCATAATGGCGTCCACCTAGGAACTGTAGAAAATGTTTATACTTGACCAAGGTGTTCCACAAGCTCTTTCAGAATGTTTAGGCTTGGACCACTGTTAAGATGTCTGGAATGCTATAGGTTGTATGCTCATTCTCACATCTAAGCAATGTGATTCTGTAAATCTGATATGTCTTTTAATGATAGTTCATGGCTTACAAGTTTGGTTTTGTCCAAAATCACATTGTGCAAACTGTTTACAGATACTGCTGGTATCCATCATATTTGTAGTCTTAAGTTTCTTTGTTCATTCAGGCAACTAGCTGATTATATCCTTTTTCAGATACAAAGATTATTTGCAGGAGTACAATGAGAAATATGAGGTTTACTCTTACTTGAACAGTCAGATAAAGAAAACGCAGTATGTGTTACACTGTTACTTTCCTTTTACAGTTCCCCTTTGTACTCCACCTTCTCCATAGTCCATCTTATAATTTTTCCTGTAATTGGCATGCTTTTTATACAGGTCTGAATTCCTAAAGGTTCAGGATGATCTGAATGTTGCTAAAGAAAGAGATAAGGATCAGTACTATAACATTGTGGAAAGACTCAAGGACATGTATCATGAATCGGGGATGGTATGCTTTCTGACTGCCTTTCCTTATTGCTTAAACATGAGTACATGACTGTTTTCAGTTTTCTCATAACCTGAAAGGGGGATTTCCCCATTGCCTATTTTCTATCTTGAAATTTCTGCCTGCATCCGAATCGAACAGTTACTTTTGCTCAGATTTTAGCATTTCATTAGACAAGGGAGGCTATTAACCAAGATCTTAGCATTCTCTGAAATTTTATTTGATTTGACAATTCTTGATTATTAATTCTTATTGTGGACATGTATTCTGCAGAGGCATAAATTGATGAAGAAGGTATTCATATTGCTTCATCAAGAGTTGCAGGTGCGTGATCTGATCTTTGAGCATGTCTTTTGGTAGTCGACTATGCAATTGATTCCAGTTAATTTCAGTACCATTTTAGTTGACCTATATGCATTCTGATTCTTTTGGTAATTAATTCCCCAGACCATCAAGCAAAGAATTAAAGAATTTGCTGGGGCCTATTCAAACGAGTGATTGCTGTGCCCTCATAACATGTGAGTGTTTCGTAAGTAATCTTTTCCCCAAAGTACATCGAAACATCTGACAACTGACAACCAACTACAGTATTGATTGGTGGTGATCATGCAGGGCATTTGCAACTGCTTTCAGAGGCTATCACCTAGCATATACTCTGAAAATGTCAGGAACCTCCACACTATGCTTGCTTTTGTAGAAGCACATCCCTGGCTTGAACACTCAGCCAAAGGTATTCATCAGTGACAGGAAAGCCGAGGAAGCTCACTATTTCGTGGATTGTTCTTCTGAATTTCATAGCGATGGCAGCAGCGGTGGTTGAGGTGATGCAGTGCAAGGAGGAAGACTAACACCTCCAGACGACCGTGACGGTGTGAGCAGGCGAAACTTGAGTTATGGAACAAAGGTAATATACAAGGCGGTTTTACAACGGCAATTTTGCAGGTAGATGGGCACCGTGATCGGTTCCCTTTGTAGATGTTTTTTTTCTCGGTGAGATCTATCCCCTCCTGGCGTTTCACTATGTACATCGCTTTTGTATTATTGTGATCAGTGTGAAAAGTCAAGTCAATTAACTCTGTACATATCTTCTGAAAGACCAAACTAGAGTAGTTTTAAGGAGGCGGGGTAATCAAGGGTAATGTTCCTCAGGACGTTATTTATTCTTCAATTTCACCCGTGGATGCAGTGCAGCTGTTGAAATATGCAATGAGATAGTTGAAACTGTTTTATCTTCGGTCCGTTCTTTTTACTGCTATATGAAGTTTCATGCGTGATCAGTACTGAATTACTGACGATCCTGCTCGGTTTGGTGAATTCGAGGGTTACCAAATCCATGGTTATTACCAAATTTTGGTAGTAAACCAAATGAGAGTCAAAATTTATGGGCATGAATTTGGTAACGAATTTTTACAATTTAGATCAATACAAACAAGCCCTCTCAGCTTTAGGAGTACGCTCGAAATTTCTGCACCGTGTTCATCTACCCGCTCTGCCCACCCCACTCCAACCCGGCGAAGGCAAAGCAGGGAGCCCTCTCTGGAACCCGAAGCAAACCCCCGCACCATCCATCCCAACCCCTCCCTCTCTGCACTAGAAGGCGCAGGAGCTTCCAGAAGCATCCCCAAACCGCCCGCGGCGATCGGTGGGGCGAAGCGGGAGGGGAGCTGCGAGGGCTAGCCGCTGCCTCTGCTGGGGGGTCTCGCTCGCCGGCGCCGGAGATGAACGCGACGGAGAAGGTGCGGTGGCGCTTCTCTGACGGCAGCGTCACCGACCTCCTCGACGCCCGCAGCCTCCACGGCTCCCCCGTAAGGCCCCTTGGAAATGGCCGAGCCCTTGTGTTTTCTCCACGTTCTAGGCGTGGTGGCATCTGTGCTTAGCTTTGAGGCGAGGTTTCTTAGCCGAATTGCCCGATTCGACGGGGTTCTTACTTCCTTGGGGTGGAGGAGTGTGTGTGAGTCAATCGATGGACTGAGGCGGTTTCGGATGGCTCGCGAGGGCTGGGGCTGGTGTTGCATTTTTCGAGCGGTGTTTCTCGATCGAGCTGCGATTTAGAAGGGTTTATGGTCGTGGGGAATCAGTCTCTATTTGAGTGCTTTCCACGTGCGCAACGTGTTGGTGGGAATCGGGTAGACTGATGAATTCCTTCGAGCTTTGATGTAGTGCTGCCTATAGCTCGACCATTTGGAATCTGAGAGTGATGCAGTTGCTTGTTGATGTTTTGGTTGCGTAACCAATGTTGGTTCACGATTTATGAAATATAAGAGCTTCCGCTGTGAACTATTTGTCCTACGATAGATGCTTTTTGGGAAATTGGAATTGCTTCTGAACTGTGGGTCATCAACGGTATATCTGATCTATGTGTGATGTATACATGAAATAATACTCGTGAATGGTTTAGAATGTGAACGAAAATAACCCTCTTAATCCACTCTCGATGGTGGAGAGTATTTTAGGTTGCAGGAGAATAAGATGGCCATGGCTAGGGAGTTATTTGGTCACTTGGGTAATGTTAGGATACCAATGTGTACTGTTCATGACTTTGTGTGTGTGCTGATCCTTTCTTAGAAGTTGGAACTGTAATGAGAGGTTATGATCTATGTCAGGACTCAAAATCTATAACAGAGAATCTTAAATGAAATCACCTGTTAAGTCGAAACGTCAACCCCGACCTCAATTTTTAGGTATCAATTTCAAGAGGAGTGGAGTGATATGGTTTCGAATAGTCTGAAACATCAACCCCGAACTTGCTCCGGTAAACTAATGCACAGATTAAGTAGGGTGATATGGTCTCCTCACTCTTTTCTCACTGAGTCGGAACATCAATACTAAACTCGTCCCGGTAAATTAATACTCGGCTGGAGTAGGATGATATAGTTCCCAAACTCCCAGTGGAAGAGTCACTTCACAGGGGTGACTAAACCTAACAATTCTATGATATAGACTCTGAAATCTTATCCGCACCATGTACTTCAATAACATGTACGCAAGACACATGAGGCAGGTGAGAACAAACAAGTATCACAACAGCAACTCTATGACTGAAACTGTAATAATACTAGTTGTTCTTAAAACTTAACAACATAATTCACACAAAGAGTTGATTACACAGCGGAAAGCTTAACATGGCTAAGAAGCCAAAAAGGTAGGGCCAAAGATGGCAGCAAAACAAACCAAGCTGCCGAACTCTGGACAGGACCACTGCCTAGGATTCCCAGCGACTAGTCGTCGTGGGGCGTCGATCTCTACATAGAAACTATCCGTTGAGGGGATGATTTCCTCTGCACAAAATTATCAATAACTGCAAGATGAGTACAAAAATTGTATTCCGCAAGACTTACAAGGGAAATTAGTAATAGATGCAACAGGTTTCAATAACGAGTATTTGTGGACTATTTTACGAAAAGCTGATTATTCTTTTGACAATATTCTTAAAGTAGGATGAAACTCGACTACTAGATTACGTTTAAAGAAGATGAGTCGAAGCTTCACAATGAAATCTATTGTAGACTACCACACACTTAGACCCTCGATTCTTCCTCAACCTTAGGGTTTGTATGTTTTAGTGTCGTTATAGTTGTCTAATTCGATGCGGATTCTTACCAAGCTGTTTATAACTGCGGATACGACTATTCGAATAGTTCAGACCCTGTAGGGGTGTACATCTTTACCTACACGTATCAATCGACTCTTAATGCTAGGTCGAAGACACACTTCACGAGGTGTGTTAGCAGAGTGTGATTGAACACGAGCTTTACAATGTTTTCAACTTAAGTATGAGTCGTCCTAATGGACTAATCCGTGTACACCAGTCCGGCCAGTACGCAGACACGGTCCCAAAAGTTGTAACAGGTGATACATCCCCGGTTCCGGACCGTGTGTAACCCTTACACCTATATTGAGGCACCACATCACTTTATTTTTTCACTCACCCAGCAAATGGAAACGGCAAACTATGCAGCTCATAACTTAAGTCTAGACAAATTATTCAGTCGTGTGTGGTCCATTATACCACCCATGTAGAAGTACGCAAATCTTGGTTCAAAAGGACACCGGGAACCGGTCCTTGTGGGAAAAACGAGACAACCCATCATGCTCCCAGCCATGGCCTCTCGTCTAAGCCTGATCATTATTAATCAAGTTCATTAGTTACTTCCCTGTGAACACCCACCTACTACTTAACCCACCCAGAATGTTGTGTTTTGTCTGCCATCCAAGGAATTACGACTTCTACATGACTAAGCATGTCTGAGCATCATTAACTATACAAGTAACTTAGAAGCAACAACTATACTACCCTAAATAGGTTGGGGTGTGGTGGGGTTGATTGAGCGACAAAGTAAGTTATGCAAGGAATAAAGCTAGCACTTAACAGAAAATATAAGTTGAACGCATGCGATAGGATTTTGAAAATAATTAATAATTTGCAAATAGTAGGATGATCGCAAAATGTTCAAAGGGTTGCTTGCCTTGCGGTTCGGCTTTTAAATCTTGTTCTTGCTCGGGATTATACGCTTGGGATCTTCCGGCTCTATCGGGAAGAATGAAAACACCGAAAAAAGGAGGCGTAATATTAAATATCACAATGATGAACATCAGCATGATATGAAATGCATGTCATGGCATAGAAGACTCAAAATAAAGGCTAATGCAAGTGGAATCAATTTAATCGGAATCCGAACGCTCGAGATATCGCGATCCGACGACCTCCAGCTAACCGAGAAAACCCTAATTTAAGTTTTTAGCCATTTATATTTTTTCTAGCATGCAAACATGTATAAAAATGACATATTTAAATAGATCTCATTTTTCTAAATATTTTGATATATTATTTGTATTTTTTTGATTAAAAATAGATTTTCTATGAATTTTCTAAGATTTAATCAATTTAAATACTCTTTTTGTATTTTTCTCAGTAAATAAAAATAATATTAAATAATAAATAGTTTTCTCACTCAGAGTGTAAATAGCCTAAGAGGCTGACATGTGGGCCCTAGAGTCAACTCTGGTCAAATTGACTCGGGTCAATGACAGGTGGGGCCCACTTGTCATATATTTCTCATTTTCTTTATTCGTTTTATTAATTCTGATTGGTGGGTCTCGGATGTCATTGAGACAAACTTAATTAGTTCATTTATTGCACTGGTTAGTCATTAATTGTGGTCATTAATGTGTCGAATTAGCACTAATCACCAGTATTAATGATGTCGCTTAACATTAATATGTCTTAACGACATAATTAATGGGCTATTAATGCCCTAACTAAACCAGCCGGGACTCGGCTGTTCGGCTCGGTCCGACTGGTGAGAGGCCATCGCCGGCGGCGAGGTCCCGTGTGTGTGAGGGCAACGGCGATGAGGCGAGTGGCTGCACGAGCTTACCGGGGCGCGGCGGAGCGACGGTGAGGTCGAAGCGGCGTCGGGTGGAGACGAGGTCGCTCCGGGGTGGCGGCTTGGGAGACGGAGCGGTGACGGGGGCGAGCGGGGTCGGGGGCGAGCGGGGTCGAAGGCGAGCGGCGACGGGGGCGAGCGGTGATGGGGAGCAGGGCTCTGGGGCGGCGGTGTTAGGCGGGGTGGAGAGCACGCTGGTGAGGTGGCGGAGAGGCTCTGGAGAGAGAGAGAGAGAGAGAGAGAGAGAGAGAGAGAGAGAGAGAGAGAGCCTGGGGGAGGGGGGGTTTGGCCGAGGAGGGGGAGATAAAGGGGAGGAGGTGGTGTTGCTCCTGGAGCAGGAGGTGGCGACGGTGCCCCGGCTGCTTGCCACGGCAAGCAGCTTGGTGGCGAGCTGGTGGCGGCGACGGGGATGGATGAGGACGGGTGACGGGGGCGGGCGGATAAGGGAGAAGGGGGAGCGGGCTAGCTGGGGAAGCGGCCAGGGAAGGGGAGGCCCAGGCGGGGTGGGGTAGGCCGTTGCCGGGAGAGGGGAGAGGGAAGACTGAGTGGGCTAGGGTGGAGAGAGGGTAAGGCTGGGCCGCTGGCCCAGTCGGGGGGGAGGGGGGAGGAAAATAGGCCCCGAGAGAGCCCATCCTGGGGGTTTAGTTTTAAGTTTTCTTTTTTTTTCTTTTTATGTTTTCTTTTTCTATTTTTTTTGAAATTTGTTTTTCTACCTCAAACAATTCGAAGACCCCTTTAAAAATTCAAATTCTTTCTTAATTTTTTTTGGATCATGCACATGCACTAATAACATGGAAACAAACATTGGGGATGTTACAATCTATCCCTGTGATTTTTTCTGGTATGTTCTTTGACCCAGCTCTTTATCACTATGAACTTGCGGTTCCCTCTCAACTCATGTGTATATAGTGACCTTGCATGGACACTGATTCCGAGGTGAACACAGAACTAGAAATTACTTGTTGGAAAAGTTGTATTGGATTCTTGGGCATGGAGATACACTTTTTTTGGATTTTGATTTTGTAAAGTGCAGTGGCAGCATTGTTAGGTTGGACATTATATCATGAATTACTGAGACCTTGTTGATACTCTTTTATAATCTGCTTTGATATCCGTTCATGGTGTCAGTCGAGGCATACACGCAGATACAACTAACAGTTCATTATTTTCCAGGACATTAGTAAGAGGGTGCAGTTCCATTCTTCTCTAGTAAACAGGCTTCCTTTAGAAAAGAGCTTGAGGTATTTGACTACCTTTTGTTGTTCATCTTATCAATTTGCTAGTTTTCTAACAAGAACAGAGAAATTTATTTATTTCCTGTGTAGGTATTTGTTTCTAGTGCTGAGAAGAAAGCTGAAGTTCCTTACTTTGTCCTTGACTTTTACTGTGATCACTTTTATTTTTGCATGTACTATATAACAGGGTCACGTAGGTTGCGTGAATGCTATTGCGTGGAATTCAAATGGCTCACTTCTGATATCAGGATCAGATGACACTAGAGTAAGTTTCTGAACGTACCAATTTCTTATCCATTCATCTCATGTTCTTTGTAGTACTTGGACCGCCGCAATATCATAGTCCTAGAACTTTGATTCAAGAGATATTTGCGCACCTTGTTGCTTTCTTTTCCTCTGAATGTTGCATTGTGGTTCTTTTATAGGAGTAAATCACGATGGTTAATCATCTAGTGGAACTTTTTGCCTCTAAAAACATGGTAGCGCATGAACTCTTTGGTCTTTACTTGTCTAGCAACATTAGAAAATTTCCAGGATTTTTCTTTGTTGGCTATCAGGTTTAACTTTTTTGTTATGCTGTGGACTAAGATAGTAATAATAAGAAACTGATCTGAATGATACAAGGCCATTCTCATGCAAAAGAGAGTTGCTCAGAGGTGACATAAGTTGTAGTTAATCCTCAAAATCGAATATGCTCACTAATACAGAAATGGATATCCGAGGCGGTTAAAATAGCACATCCGAGGTGGTTATAGCAGCCGCCTCCACGGAGTGGTTGCGGATATGGGGGCATGCATCGGAGGCGGTTATGCAAGCGCCTCGGATAAGAGCTTACCCGAGACGGTTGAAACACGTAAACCGCCTCGGATAAGGAATTATCGGAGGCGGTTACATTTCTTTAACCGCCTCGGATAATTTCTTATCGGAGGCGGTCAAGATAATATATAGCTTACACCCAGGATTTACAGACGAGTCCTACATACTGGACTTACAGACGACTCTTACATACTGACTGACTCCAGGACTTACAAATGACTCTTACAACATACTGACTGACTCCAGGACTTACAAATGACTCTTACATACTGACTGACTCTCACACTTGACTCGTAAGATCGAGTCTTATTTAGGATACATAGGACTCTTACATACTGACTGACTCTCACACTTGACTCGTAGGATCGAGTCTTATTTGGGATACATATGACTCTTAGTACTGCATAATTAGGCTACATTTTGATGGAGTGGAGTGGAGTGGAGGTGATGTGGAGGCGATGAGTGATCGCTGTGTGGGCGGTGTGTGTTGCGATGTGGAAGCGATGGAAGCGATGTGTTTAATTGTCCAAGTAGGAGGATTCTTTTTTAACCTTTGGGTTAATATTTTTCTATCTTTTGCAAGAGCTTCATAAAAATCAGAAACATAGTTTAGGCATCCCAAAAATCTTTGTAATTGACTTTTTTCTTTTATTTCATCTGGAAATTTGTCAGCAAACTCTATGACTCTACTGATGGGTAGAACTTGGTCATATTGAATTTTGTAACCCAAAAATTGCATGCTTGTTTGGAAAAGCTTCATTTTTCTTGCAGAAACTACAAGACCATTTTGAACGATGATTTTATAGAATATTTTTAAATGCTTCCAATGCTGATCAACGTTTTGAGAGAAAATCAAAACATCATCTATATAGACAATGATGAATGACGAGTGTGGCATAAAAATTTCATTCATGATTTTTTGAAATTCCGACAGGTGCATTCTTTAAACCGAATGGCATCACGTTCCACTCGTAATGCCCGAAGGGAGTAGTGAAAGCAGTTTTATACCTGTCTTCTTCTTTATTTGTATTTGCCAAAATCCAGATTTCATATCAAATTTAGAATATATTTTGGATCCTTGAATTCTTCTAATCAAGTCATGCTTATAAGGAATAGGATACCTTATCCACTTTAGTACTTTGTTAAGGGGTTTATAATTTATTACTAGCCTAGGGACACCCCTCTCTTTTTCTGCTGCATTCTCAACATAGAAGGCCGCACAACTCCATGGTGAAGAACTTTTCCTTATTAAACCCTTTTCTAGTAGCCCTTTAATTTCTTCTTTACAAATTTCCAACAATCTATTATTCATTTGGATTGGTCTAGCTTTAGTAGGAATCTTACTTTCCTCAAAATCTAGAACATAAGGCAAACCTACTTCATGCTTCTTACGATGCCAGAATGCAGAAGGAAGCTCAGAACAGATATCCTTTGTAAATTTTTCTTGTAGAGCTTTAGTTTTGCTTGAAAACTTGGATCACATAGGGTTTTATTGATTCTGACATTTTGTATTTCTGTTGATACTTCATTTATGAGTTGTTCTTTATGCACAATTATTTCCTTTGAGATGATTTAACAAGGTTTCTTCTGGTTTGGAAGAAAACTTTAGTTCCACATCCTTTCCCTTTATACTAAACTTGATACTATCTTTGGTAACAAAAAATGGTCTGATTAAGGATAAGAATGGTGTTCCTAATATGACTCCTTGTTTTAGGTTTTTGACAAGCAAAAAGGAGGTTTTTTAGGGCAAACACCAGAAATACAAACATGTACCTCAGGGATTTTATAGTTTACCTTCAAAAGGTTTCCATCAGCGGCATGAACCCTATGAGAGGATTTTTCAAAGTACTTGAAGGGAATTATCCCTTCTCTGATGCAGTTTACATCAGCTCCTGAATCAATCAATGTTTTATACTTAAAATGAAATCCATCGATAAATTTGTACATAACCTCGGCATACCATTTTTGTTTGAAATATCTTTCTATAGAACCGACAACCCCTTCAAAATCCTCTTGAGGCATATCCTTTTCGGATCCATCATCTCCCTTATAAAACTCTATGATTTCTACTTTTCTCCTAAGAGTGTGTAATTCTTCTTTGATAGTATTTTGTTCTTTGAAGAGGTCATTCAAATCCAATTGTTTCTCTTTCTTTTTGTAATCTTGGGCCCTATTGAAGACTTCATCTATTGACAAATATTTTTTATTTTGAATATCCTTTACTAATTTATCTTTATTGGTTTTTATCCTTGATAAGAATTTTTCTAAGATGACTTCCTTCTCTATTGGGTCACGAACCGTGTCAAAGGTGTCTAGAACGAATTGTTCTAAGTCTGTAAGGACTAGGAGGTTCTCATCAGAGTCTTCTTTAGAGGGATTTTGCTCATAGCAAGAACACTCACTATTTTCACAACAGTTAATATCTGAATGGTTTTGGCTTTCTGAACTAGACTCGTCATTATCAATGTGGTTTAGAATTTCTCCCAATCTACCTTTTATATCTTCACTGTCTGATTCTAGTAGGGCTTGAATCTCCTTTTTAACTTTAGTTTTTAAGCATCTACTAGCTATGTGACCTTCAACACCACATTTGAAACACACGGGTTTTCTTTTGTATTATTTCTATAGAGTTTGGTATTACCCTCTTTATGACTAAAGGGCTTTGGTTTCCTTCTTTTGGTGGAAATCTTTCTTTCTTATGACTGCCAGAATATTTTTTGATATGCTTAGGAGGCTTTCTTTTAGTTCTAGGATCATAGGGATCTTGGAAACCAAACTGATAACAGAAGTCTCCCAATTCACGTTTCCCAATAATTTTTTGTTTCTTGAGCTGATCCTTAATTTTAAGATCATTACATAATTCAGCTCCTACCAGTTGTATTTTTTGGGTAATCTTTCCTATGTCTAGGCATTGATAGTTTATATTTCCTCCTCCTTCCTTTCTCAAGGAGTTCCTAACCTTTTCAGCAAATAAAGGAGGTAAACCAGATATATATTTTTCTTTCCAAAAATCTTGATTAGGATCAGGTAGGGTATATAATTTGGATAAGAATGTGTCTTTGTACCATCTAAAGTCTGACATGGTTTTGCATCTAAGATTTATCAATTGCTCTCTATTTTTCTCATAAATATCTTGATAATTTCCAGCAAAATGATAAACTATATTGTAGAGCAAAGTAGTCATGGCATCCGAAATGTTACCTTTGGGTTTCCTTCTTCATCATAGCCACAATGGGCATTCTATTACCATCTAGCTTTACTGCATTTATGATGGCTTCTCTTTGCTCTTCATCCAAATAGTGATCCCACCAGCCTCTTAATTGACCAGAGAACCCAACAATAATCATTGAGGCTGCTTCTTTTTCTTTATTACCACTTGCAATGCAAGCATTGGCATACATAATCATTTGGTGGCATAGTGTAAAGATTTGATATTCTGTAAACCCATCCAAATTCCATTCTACAATTTCTTTCCCATTAAAGTATGTCATATTAGTTATTTGTGGAGTTTCTTCAAACTGTAAATCTGCATACGTTGGCCTAGGATAATAATTTCTGGTTCTTGATGTTAGAGTAGCAGGTTTAAATATTTTATTGATCATGTCACTACTTTCTCCATCAGAAATTTGATTGATATTTTTGTTAACCTTTAAACTACTCAGTTTATTTGCTATTTCATTGACTAGGTCTTCAGATAGAGCCGAACCCATAGCCTTTTGTTTTCCAAGTTTTATGTTGGAATTTAGCATGTGAGGAACAAATAATGGAGTAACTTGTTGAGAACTAGATGACTCATGTTGGGACTTTGGAGGATAGTTTACCTTAACTTCACCTTTGCTCGGCTTGGTTCCCTCCAAGAGGATGTTCTCAATTCGATCAGTTTGCTGCCCAAGAGTATGTAAAGAGATATTTGCAAAGTTTTGTTGTTCTACCAGGTGGCCTACATGTTCCACCTTTATGGGCTCTTGGTAAGTGCTTCTAGCAATACTTTTGAGTGGACTAGCTTTAATACTTTCACCCTTTGCATTATCACTCAGTTGAATAGACTCAAAAGGAGGATGAATAGCTTCTATGGCTTTTCCACTAGAGGTTGTCCATTCTGTTGACGTCTTTTTAATGACAGTAAGATTGTCCATATCATCTTCACTATTAGCTTTCATTATTGATTCTGATTCACTATTGATTTCTGCGTTAGATTCATGGTCACTTTTAGCTGCAAGTTCATTTTGGTTACTGATTTCATGCTGACCATTGTCTTCACGCTTAGGCTGGATTTTTGGCCTAAAGAATTTCTCAAAATGCCTAATTTTGCTATTTTCATACCAATCAAAAAAGAAGATACTTTTTCCTTTGTTGCTTCATATCATCATACCAGGCTTCCCTAACTTTCATTCTAAAAGAACGGTCTAGTTTTAAATAGTTTTCTACCTTAGCTTCATTTTTGGGAAGCTCAACCTCAAGCCTAAGGAGTTCTTTGTTAATTTTCAAATTCAGGCTCTTGAATGGGAACAATAAATCTGCTTTCAAAATCAGATCATATCTGAAACCATAGTCATAATTATTAACATAGCCATTAGCATAACTATAGGGATAGTCATCATCACTCTCATAATCAGAATCAGTTTCATAATACTCATCTTCTAATTCAATGACATTAAGATCAAAATCTGAAATTGAGGGTTCATACGAATTGTCTTCATAGGTTGCATAGACGATATTCTGCGGTTTTGGCCTTATCATATCAATTTCTATTTCAGAAAGAAAATGTAAAGTCTCATGCAAAGAACTAATAGGAAGAGTTTTTTTATAAGTTTTTTAATGTCTTTAAAGCATATAGATGAAGCATTTTTAACAGACAAAGTTTTAACAGACCTATCGTTACTGCAGGAGGCTACAGCACGATCAGTTACACCTAGAGACCTGACTAACCAAGACATCTTATACGAACAAAGGAGTAAGGAATAGGTAGTTTCCCAGACAACGGCAGGGCAATTCCCACAATTAAGATCAACCTATAGGAGAGTTGGTTTCCAGACAACGGCAGGGCAAATCCCACAATTAAGATCAACCTTCACCTCATAATCAAGCCCTCAGTCAACGATTTCTGCCTAACAAACGCCTATCCACGGCTTAACAACGGCCACGCGACTTCGAGGTATACGCTCTAGAGGATCAGGGTTCTCCGCGACTCGGCCTACCAACAACACCTGGCGGGATCTCCGCGACTCGGCCTACTACCACACCCCTCTCCCCCCCTTCGGAGAAGATGGCTTGGGAAGGTCAGGGGACAGATGGCTCTGATACCAGCTTACACCCAGGACTTACAGACGACTCTTATATACTGACTGACTCCAGGACTTACAAATGACTCTTACAACACACTGACTGACTCCAGGACTTACAAATGACTCTTACATACTGACTGACTCCAGGACTTACAAATGACTCTTACAACATACTGACTGACTCCAGGACTTACAAATGACTCTTACATACTGACTGACTCTCACACTTGACTCGTAAGATCGAGTCTCATTTAGGATACATAGGACTCTTACTACTGCATAATTAGGCTACATTTTGATGGACCCACACAGCGATCACTTCCATCGCCTCCACTCCACTCCACTCCACTCCACTAAGTATAGCCTAGTTGTGTAGTAGTAAGAGTCCTATGTATCCTAAATAAGACTCGATCTTACGAGTCAAGTGTGAGAGTCAGTCAGTATGTAAGAGTCCTGTAAACTGAAGTACGTGTGTCAAGTTCCTGGTGTACTACTAAGAAGGATCTACCTTCTTGAGGTATGAATTAATGAATACCAGGACTGTTTGTTTTAAATTATCAATGTGCATTTTTAAAAAAATGTCCCTGCATTACATATCTACATTAGTCCCTGCATATCATATCTACATTAGTCCCTGCATATCATATCTATATTCATGCATTGTGTGTCCTGGGTGTAAGCTGGTATCAGAGCCATCTGGCCCCTGACCGTCCCAAGCCATCTTCTCCGAAGGGGGGGGGGAGAGGGGTGTGGTAGTAGGCCGAAGTCGCGGAGATCCCGCCAGGTGTTGTTGGTAGGCCGAGTCGCGGAGAACCCTGATCCTCTAGAGCGTATACCTCGAAGTCGCGTGGCCGTTGTTAAGCCGTGGATAGGCGTTTGTTAGGCAGAAATCGTTGACTGAGGGCTTGATTATGAGGTGAAGGTTGATCTTAATTGTGGGATTTGCCCTACCGTTGATTGGAAACTACCTATTCCTTACTCCTTTGTTCGTATAAGATGTCTTGGTTCGTCAGGTCTCTAGGTGTAACTGATCGTGCTGTAGCCTCTTGCAGTAACGATAGGTCTGTTAAAACTATGTCTGTTAAAAATGCTTCATCTATATGCTTTGAAGACATTGAAAAAAGTATTGCAAATTGGAAGGTGTCGGCGTGGAGACGCCTCTAGCGGTGATCCGGTTGGACCCCCTTTGGGATTCGGCCGGGGGCGCAATAGGGTTCTTCTTGCGAGCCGGTGACGGA